>JBAGKK010486206.1:0-16348 GCA_037177015.1 Euceroptres primus
TCTGAAATGTGTGGCAATCTAGCGGAAAGTAGCGAAACTACAATTGTAATCCCGAGAACGAGGCGGGAAGTATAATTGTAAAAATGTTGCTATATTAATTTTAAAAAATACTTATAAAATAAGTATAACAAAATATTAAATAAAAAATAAATAATGAAAGTAAATAAAGAAATACTGTTTCATTAGCAAGCCAATCCTGAACATGTCACCCGCTCGCCTTCATGATTCGAAATGGATTCGGTATAATAAAATTAATTAAATACTCTCTCGACAGGGGCAAATCATTTTTAATAATAAAGCATGGACTTCACTCTCTAATTATATTGATTCGCAGAATCGCTACTACGGCGAGAGTGGAAAATAGTTACGAGCAAACAAATTCACGAACTCGAGGAAATGCACGATTGCGCAAGATCAATACGCGTTAATTAGAACGCGCAAATCGCCCTATCATTGCACATGTTCAAACAATAACCATGCTCGAACTAACATAATATCCACGATTACATCTGCCAACATTAAAGGTCTCGTTTATGATTAAAATTTGCGCACTTTATCGGAATCTCAAATTAGGTAATTCAAAGGTTATAATCCTAATGCACACATTTTACACGTACATATAATTTACATTAATCGTAAACAGTTTATAGATTGGGTCAACTCACCGTATATCTAAACAGTTTACAATCTGCAAATTGTGCAAAGTATAAAAGGTTTTCAAAATCTCTAACGAACTTACATTTTTAAATTTCAACGACACTTCGGAAAGAAAGTTTCGCTAAAGTAGGTTGTAAAGTAGAAATACTGAAAGTCCATTACTTTTACATACAATGTAAGTTCCACTTTTATTTTAACCTGAACAATCATAGTCGTCACGCTAGTTGGAGGGTGGAAACTTCATTTTAAAGTTAAGCAAAGTTAGTACGAAACTAGTGTAACTATATTCTTTTAGCTTATATTAATAATTTTGAAGCAAGCTTTTATTTCATTGTGGTTTTCAGCAGAAATAATTAGATGAAATTTAATTAAATAAGATTGAATTAAATGAAATGTAAGTAAATAAAAAGGTCGGAGGTAGTTCGAGGATGGTTAGAGTTGACAAAGTTTGTTTCACCTCTGGTACTTGCGTGTGACACGAAACCCTTGATTTACATCTCACTAGAGGGAATTGGAGCTTAACTGTATACCACGATTCGATCTGTGTACGAACATTATTGACTTTGGCGGGAGCTTTCATCCCACCTTTGCCCGAAGATATAAACATCGTATCACCTCGCGACACTTTGCCCGCAAAAGCAGAATGGAAGCATCTAAAGTCGTTGCAACGTTCGGATCTTGATTGATGCGTCTCCGCCCAACCCTATTCCAGGCACTAAAGTGTTTTCAAGCTTCCAGGCGCCAGCGAGGTGCCCCATCCCACGACCTCCTAAAGGGAGGCCGCAAACTGTGGCAAATTATTGCCCCATATGTTGACCATGTCGATACCTGCCGCCTGAGAGTCGACATTTTGTTAAAATGTTACCCCCAACGACTTTTTTCCCACTGGTATTCCACCAAAATTGAATGAAAACAACTCCTAATTCCAGACAAAAAATTACGGTAATCTAAAAAAATTTCATGCAGGGATAGTGTAAGCTTACTTAATAGAGTGGTCCATAATAACTATTTTTTGACAGAGCAACGCGATCGCCCCCATTTTATGTGGTTTTCGCAAAAACAAATTGCGTATTTTTTATTTTATTTTTTTAAAAATATTAACCCGTGCCTCCGAGCCTTTGAAATGAACATGGAATTTTACATAAGGAAACCTCATTTTTGGAAAAAATGGCAAAGATAACTACTTGTTATTAACTTCTTGCAAATTCAAGTTCAGTCACTTCTTAAGAAATGTTCAACGAATAATTTCTACTAAACCTTTAATTTTGATCCCCCCTCACTCTCTTTATATTGTGCCCGGAAAATGCCCCAAAAAATGGAATATAGCAGTTTTATGCAAAATTCATGCTAAAAATGTGAATTTTGGAATTTTTTCAACATGAATTATTTTTATTCGATAAGTGACAAAATTTAAAGTATTTTCTAACTAATTTTAAATTGTTTACACAATTGTATTTTCCCTATTAGTCATGATAAGTTAGTATTTTTTGGGATTATTGATACAGAAAGCGAATGTTGAGAATAATATTTTTTGTTTATGACATTTCTAATTGTTTAAACAATTCCCATTTGTTCAAATTTTTTCGCAAAAACCCATGCAAAGTTATTGTTTTCTAGAATAAATGACACATTAAATGAGTTTTGGGAGTAATATTATTTACTTCAGGCAGTTTTCAATTGTTTAAACAATTTTTTCAGTAAGTTATGGGCAGTTATTTTTGCTTTTGAACTGAATTGTATTTTCCCTATGAATCATGATAAGTTAGTATTTTTTGGGATTATTGATACAGAAAGCGAATGTTAAGAATAATATTTTTTGTTTAAGACATTTATAGTTGTTTAAACCATTCCCATTTGTTCAAATTTTTTCGCAAAAATCCATGCAAAGTTATTGTTTTCTAGAATAAATGACGCATTGAATGAGTTTTGGGAGTAATATTATTAGCTTCAGGCAGTTTTCAATTGTTTAAACAATTTTTTCAGTAAGTTATGGGCAGTTATTTTTGCTTTTGAACTGAATAAGGCAGTTAAATTGTGTTAAGAAGAAGGGTAATGATGTTTGTTTCAGACAGTTTCTTCTACATGAAATCCACAAGAAAAAAATAAGTGTTTTAATAAATAACAATAATAATAATTTTAAAAAATAAATAATAATAAAAACAGTAACTGAGTAAAAACAATAATTTAAACAAATGATTATTTTTTTTCAAATTGGAGTATAAATTCTGAAAGAAGAAAATACTTAATAATCAGCGACATTATACAACATTATATATATATATATATATATATATATATAACATTATTCATTATACAACATTATACAAATCAAGAGATTATGCAAAACTAGAATTTTCTTCACCTTTCCCATGAAAGGGATTAGTAATTGCTTGAATTCATGATTAGTAATTGCTTGAACAATAGCAAAATGTCTTAAACAAAAAATATTACACTTAACACTAATTAAGTGTATCAATAATTTCAGAAAATACTAAGTTTTAATGAATTTTTGCGAAAAAACATGTAAACAAATGAAAATTGCTTAAACAATTCAGAAGTGTCTCAAACAAATAATACTCCCAATACTCATTCAGTGTGTCATGTATTCCAGAAAACAATAATTTTTCATCATTTTTTGCGAAAAAAGTTGAACAAATGGAAATTGTTTAAACAATTGAAAAATATATTAAACAAAAAAAAATTATTCTCAAAATTCACTTACTGTGTCAGTAATTCCAAAAAATACTAACTTATCATGATTTATAGGAAAAAACAATTGTTTAAACAAACAGCAATTTTTTAAAAAATTTAGAATTAGTTGGAAAATACTTTAAATTTTGTCACTTGGCGAATAAAAATAATTCATGTTGAAAAAATTTCAAAATTCGCATCTTTAACATGAATTTTGCATAAAACTGCTATATTTCATTTTTTGGGGCATTTTTCGGGCATAATATAAAGGGGTTGGGGAGGGGTCAAAATTAAAGGTTATTAAGTGGAAATTTTTTTCGGAATATTACTTGGAAAGTGACTAAACTTTAATTTGCAAAAAGTGACTAACAAGTAGTTATCTTTGCCATTTTTTATAAAAATGAGGTTTCCTTACGTAAAATTTCATGTCAAAGGCTCGGAGGTACGGGTTAATATTGAAAAAAAAAAATACGCAATTTCTTTTTTCAAAAACTACACAAAGTGGAGGAGATCGAGTTTCTCTATCATAAATGAAAATTTTGAAACGCATTTTTGAACCACCCTATTGTTTAAGTTTTAGATTGCAAAAAGTTAATAAAAAGTAGTTATTAACTTTGCCCTTTTTTCTAAAAATGAGGTTTCCTTATGTAAAATCCCATGTTCATTTCAAAAGCCCGGCGGCACGGGTTAGTGTTGAAAAAAAAAGTAAAATAAAAAACACGCAATTTCTTTTTTCGAAAACCACAAAATGGAAGAGATCGCGTTCCTCTATCATAAAAAATTTTGTTACGCATTTTTGGGCCACCCTATTGTTTAAGTTTTAGTTTGCAAAAAGTTAATAACAAGTAATTATCTTTGCTATTTTTTTCCAAAAATGAGGTTTCCTTATTCTAAATTATGGAAAGATGTTAAATTGAAACTTTTTTACGTCCGGGATAGATGAATAAAAATTTTTTGAGGAATAAGAAAATAATAATATTTTTCCAATTCTTAAAACGAAGTTTTCTTATGTAAAATCCCATGCTCATTTCAAAGGCCCAGAGGCACGGGTTAGTATTGAAAAAAAAAATAAAATAAAAAATACGCAATTTCTTTTTTCGAAAAACACACAAAATAGAGGAGATCGCGTTCCTCTATCATTAAAAAAAATTTTAACGCATTTTTGGGCCACCCTATTGTTTAAAATGGATACTAGGATGGTCCTTATTTTCTTTTTTTGAAATTTCTTTGCTTCCGCTCGCGAATATTGTTCGAATTCTCAGAAAAAGAAATTACTCGAAATTTGAGCCAAATCGGTTAATATTTACCCATGGGCCAAGGGCCTTGAAGTTTCCCACGTAATTTACATGCTGCGAGAAATATAGCAAAAACGAAAAATCTACATAATATTGACATTTTCCATTAAAATTAAACATCCACTTAAGGACACTATCTTCATGCAATGCTGGAAACATCCTAATAAGCCAAAATTCGAAATTTTGAAAAATCACAAAATGGCGAGCCCCCTAGATGGACCCAAAATTAATGTTTTTTGCAGTTATTTATAAAGGGTGATAAAAAATTGTGCAAGAAAATTAATAATTTATTCCAAAGTGAATGCAAGATGAATTTGTTCCAAGTGAATGCATCTGAAAAGGAAAAATTTTGAAGAAATTGTAAAAAACAGTTTATTTCTGAAGTTTTCAACGAAATACTTTTAAACTTAGTCCAAACAAAATACTTAGCTTCAAAAACTACATGATTATTATGACAATTTTAGAAAATTTAAAATGGCGGCGTATCAAAAACTCAAAAAAGCTCGTTTCTACATTTTTCAACGAAATACTTTTCACTTGATGAAAAAAATACTTGGCTTCAGAAACTACGTAATAATTCTAAAAATCTATAGTTTTTGAAAAAAATGGCAGCCAATAAAAAAATCAAGAAATAGCTCATTTCCACATTTTCCAACGGAATACTTTTAAACTTCGCCAAAATAAAATGCTTACCTTCAAAAACTACATGATAATTATATCAATATAAAATTTTTGAAAAATTTTGGATTTATTCCTTTTTTTAAAATTAAATTTAATTTTAATTTAAATTATATTAATAAATAAATAAATAAATTTAATTTAATTTAAAAACATTTCGTTGCAAACTGTAGAATAAGCTTGTTTTGGATTATCTGATTGACCACCATTGTGGATTTTTTCAAAACTTTAGATTGTTAGAATTATTTCGAAGTTTTTGAAGCCAAATATGTTGATTTAGCGAAATTTAAATACATTCCGTTAAAAAATGTAGAAATGAGCTATTTTTGAGTATTTCATTTGCCGCAATTTTGAATTTATTCAAAATCTTGAATTGTTAGAATTATGATTACGTTCTGAAGCTAAATATTTTCTTTTCGTAAAGCTTAAAAGTATTTTTTTAAAACCTGCAGAAATGAGCTATTTTTTGAGTTTTTGATTGGCAGCAAATTTTTTTTCTAGGTACATACGTACCTTTTTTTCTAGGTACTTATGTACCTAGAAAAAAAATTTGCTAGATCACCCTAGTGTCCATATTAATCAACTTTACTCTATCTCTATATGAAATTTTTTAGATTATCATAATTTTTGTCTGGAATTAGGAGTTGGTTTCATTGTTGTTTTTTATTAATTCCAACGAATTTTAAAAGAGAAACTGAAACTTATTACATAAAAAATGGTTTCAGTTATAATTGTTTACTTAAAAATAATTATTTGAATATCTCAGGTTTTTCCTTCGCCTTAGACAAATTCCTAATTTTCACTCAATTTCAATTTTCAACGGTTCATTTTGTTTATTAAAAGACCCTTTACAATTCTATTTTACGTTTTTATTAAAATTTGTAATTTGCCATATTGTTTAATTTGAAAGATCATTAATTAAAATCAAGTTAATTAAAGATTAAAATTAAAAAAATAAACAGTATAATTCATAAATAAAATAATCATAATAGAAACGTACCAAATAGAACTGTGAAGGATATTTTAAGGAACAAAATGAGCTGTTGGGAATTGAAATTGAATGATAATTAAGACTTATGTCTAAGATTATGGCCCAAACTATTTTTTTATAAAGTATCCTTATGTTTTTTTTAATTCAATAAAAATAATTTTGGTTTATTCGCGCAACATATCCTTTTGGATATGTTGCGCTGACTTCCTGCAAACATTTTAAGCTTAAAATCAAAATCTTTCATCGCTCCCCTTTCGAGATAAGGCCCTTTTTCTGCAATTTTTACGAGTTTTACTGGGAAAAGCCTAGTGAAAGTGTTCCAAACTGCCTTTCTTTTTTAAATTCTCTCAGAATAACTTATTTCAGTCCCAAAAATTAATACGTCTTTAAGCCCTTTTCCAGGTAAGGCCCTTTATCTAAAAAATTTACCGAATTATACTGCAAAAGGCTAACAAAAGTCTTTCAAATTTGATTTTTTTCAAATATTTCCTAAAATTCTTCCATTCTAAGCTGAAAAGATGAGTCACTCATCGGGTCCTTTTCGAATAAGGCCCTTTTTTGTTACTTATGCAAGTTTACTGCAAAAATTTGATAAAATTGTTTCAAATTCAATGTGTTTTTTTAAATTTATATGATTGTATAATTTAAGCTTAAAATTTAAATCTTTCGTTGTGCCCTTTTTGGTGATTTTTACGAATTTCACTACAAAAATATAGTAAAAGTATTTTACATTGAATTTTTTTCAAAACTTTTTATGATTACGTATTTTACGCTTGAGATTCAAGCAACATAAGAAAAAAATCCATTTTAATTAAAGATTAAAATGATTTAATCATTAATTAAAATAGATTTTTTTCTTATCCATTACTGGATAACATGTATAAAGTGTTGGGTAGTTTTTACTTGTGAATAAACATTATTTAATCATTAATTAAAATTGATTTTTTTCTTATGTTGCTTGAATCTCAAGCTTAAAATACATAATCGTAAAAAGTATTGAAAAAATTCAATGTCAAATACTTTTATTATTTTTTTGTAATGAAATTCGCAAAAATCACCAAAAAGGGCCTCATCCAAAAAGGGCCCAACGGAAGATTTAAGTTTTGAGCTTAAATTATACAATCATATCAATTTGAAGAAAACACATTGAATTTGAAACCATTTTATCAAATTTTTGCTGTAAACTTGCATAAGTAACCAAAAAGGGCCTTATTCGAAAAGGACCCGATGAGTGACTCATATTTTCAGCTTAGAATTGAAGAATTTTAGGAAATATTTGAAAAAAATCAAATTTAAAAGACTTTTGTTAGCCTTTTGCAGTATAATTCGGTAAATTTTTTAGATAAAGGGCCTTACCTGGAAAAGGGCACAAAGAGCGTATTTACTTTTGGGACTGAAATAAGTTATTCTGAGAAAATGTAAAAAAGAAAGGCAGTTTGGAACACTTTCACTAGGCTTTTCCCAGTAAAACTCGCAAAAATGGCAGAAAAAGGACTTTATCTCGAAAGGGGACCGATGAAAGATTTTAATTTTGAGCTTTAAATGTTTGTAGGAAGTCAGCGCAACATATCCAACAGGAAAATCTAAAATGCCAGAAAAAAATCCAAAACCGCTTTCAAGCACACCGTGAGGGTGCATCCTTAAATATTGAAAGTCGCATTTTCCAAAACGGTTAGCGTCCAGTTTTTCCTCTTAGTGAGAAAAACTCCCTGGACATTTTTTCAATTTTCTAAAAAAGTTTTAGTGATGTCAGCAAGTTTTTAAAATTCTTGAACTTTTGAAATGTTTGAAATTTGTTCTATGAGTACAGAAATCATAGGGAATTTTTTCATATACAGTTTTAGGTAAGAAGTGAGGCTATAAAAAAATGAAAAAATAAATTTCGTTCAAAATTAGAATTTTTTTAACGAACAAAAAATGTATCCTTTTTGCATTCGGCTGCATTAACATCAATTTTAAATAAGTGGATAAAGTTTAACTTGATACTTTTTTCGAATAGAGAATCGCTCCATCATTTTGTTTTTGGTAAAAAACTTTTATATTGTGTATTTTAATAATTTTTGCCTTTTTAGCGACTTTTTCAAATAATTGGAAAAAATTCTAGGGAGTTTCTCTCACCGACAGGAAAAAATTAGACGGGTTCCATTTCTGAAAATAAAAATTTCAATTTTTAAGGGTCACCGTAATGGACAACCTATCCTACTTTTAGACTAAATTTTTATAGAATGCTTTAACGAATCTAAAAAAAAAAATAATTTTAGACCCATCAACAAATGCTTTATATATTGCCAAATTTATAAATATGCATTAGGAAAAGTATAAATAATAATTAAAGTTATAATAATTTTAATCGTAAAAAGTGTATATTTTTGGAATTTCGAAAAGAGTTCCTAAAGAGAAAACCCATGAAAGCTCTTAAGAAAAAATTATTAATTGTATGTTACAGAAACTCACTCCTCTTCTACAAATTTTGTTGACAAATTTCGATTTTTATAACTTTCTATTTAATTACCTCAGATTTCCATTTTTTTTATTACAGAATTTTTTAAAATAATTTTATTAGTCAGCAATCGAAATATTACTTAGAAGAGACGATTTATTTGATTTAAACAATTTGTTTCAAATAAATTTCCTTTGAATTAAAAAATTTTTGTTAATCTCAATACAAATTTGTTTAAATCAAGTAAATGTTTTAGTTGGACCCATTTTTTATTGAATCACACAAACCTTTTTCTCAGGTTGTACTCCAAATATAAAGGGAAATAAGATACAAACTCTTAAGTTTTGTAAGACGACTTTAATCTCGATTGAAAGAGAAACCAATTTTGTGACGTTTTAATAAGTTCCTTTAGGGGGAGTATAATGCAGACAGTCTTTAGCGGCATTTTGTCATTTTTCGTTACACCTACAGTCGTGACCCAGTGTACCTTATTTCAATTTCTATAGCGTTAATAAATTCTCATAAGAAAGTTTTTGACAGTTTTATCATGCAACTGCTTTAACGCAAGAGAAAATAACCGCAGAACAGGGATGTTACGAACATCGAAAAACTTTCGTCAGAGCACGCGTTAATCATCGAAGCCATTTTACTAATGTTATTACGATCCTTTTTACAATAATTCTGTCCTTTTTTGCTTCAAGGAAGTCCTTAAAATGAGATTCGTTTATTCAGTATTTTATTATCTGTCTGACTTTTAAGGCTTGTGGTTAGAATAATAATTCCAGTCTGGGAAATATGTGAGACAGTTTTATGATTATCAATAAAAAGGAGTTTATGAAGATATATTGCAAGTTAAACATTAACGATATGTGCTTAACGATATGTGCTTAACGATATGTGCTTAACGATATCCAGAAGTCTTTAAAATGAAATTCCAGTTTCTTAAGTAAATTCCAGATTTATCATTAATATTTCAATGCTGCAAAGAAAATAGTTAAAAAATAATCTTTAATTAATATTGGAAGTTGGCATGCTGGTAGTAGGATTCACTGTGAATTTTAATCACGCTAATTTGATCAAAGCAACTTCAAATCATGAAAGTTCCGACGCAAATTTCCTCGGAAAAAATTCCGCAACTAACAAACTTTCGCAAAATAATAATGGATTGCCATCTATTAATTAAATTTTATGAAAGTCGTTTGTCGTCACCTAACTTTATGCGAACTAAGCTGTTTTGTCTTGACGCTGCGTCTACGGAAGAAAATCCATAATTCCAGGAAAATTGGCACTTTTCATACGATTTGTTATTATAAATACAAAATAAAAATGAATCCATCTAATAAATAAATATTTCTTAAAATATAACAGTATTTTGCTACTTACAGAACACCGGATAAATAGATATTCATTTCCAAAATAGACTCACCTGAAACAAAAAAAAATAAAATGCTTCCGTTAATCATCAGTTTATTTTACATTTACATTTTCCAAGTCGGGTTGTCGTAAATGATTTTTGTCCCTAGTGGTTCCACTCATAAAAATAGGTACCAGCAAGCACCTGCAGCAGAATGTGCGAATGAAGTGCAAGTTTTACAGCGAGCTCAAGAGTCTGCACGCGAAAAATAATGGGAGAAAATTCAAAGGGAACGAAACCGACTGGTTTGCGCTGAATCGTACGATATACGTTCGTTTTAGAGTAGATAATATATTTTGAAAAGAAAAAGAGGGTTGGGGGGAGTGGGGAGGAACAGTACATTTAAATCTATTGGGAAAGCGAAGCTAGAAGAGACTGAAGAATTGAATGGGTCTGGGTTAGGGCGGATCTCCCTCCGCCCAAGAGTGGTCAGGATAATAAAACGCTAAAAGCATCCACATACGTATAGCGAATGGGAGTGAGTTCCCGACAGTGGACGTGGTTCTACACTTTTTAACAACAAAACGAAACTCCTATTACCGAATCCAAACCAAGCTGTCCTAATGGAATCTCTAAACCTACCCAAAAATCAGTTTTGTATTTCAAAGATCCTTAAAACTTAAAAAAAATTATATACATCAACTAGCCACAGATTTAACAAATCAAAAGTATTCAAATTATTACATGAAAATTTAAAAGTTTTTTATATATTAAAAGAATTTTATTTAAGAGCATCATGCCTGACTTTATTTTTTACAACCTGTAAATAAAGCCATAAAAAAACTCGAATTTATATAAGAAATAAGACAAGAAGTTGGCTTTTTAAAAGGAATAAGATTATGTGGAATCGCAGCCTTTTTCAGTCCTACTTCTCTTATTTTCTCAAAATTAAATTAAAAATTAAATTTTTTATATCGGGGAGAGTGACCCGAACTAGATAGGTTCCCGACCTGAATAATATGTAAAAATGATTATATATTTGAATTAAAAGATCTGGAGTAATTTTCCATTAGTAAATTTATCAAAAAAGGGTTCTGTCATAATACGGTTTATCACTTACTTGCCGTTATTAAATTTAAAAATTTTAAAATGTGTTTTTGACATGGCGCACGGTGTGGCCAAACGCACTTTTTGTGGATAAAAGTCTGTTTACAAGACAATTTTCAGTATATTTTGATATTTTTTTTTTCAAATGACCGTATGAATTCCAGGTATAATGAGTACGTGCAGAAAATTCACTTTGACCAGACAAAAATTTTTTATTAAACGACAAAATAAACAATTTTTTTCCTAACTTATCAGATACACCATTTTCTGACGATCTTTAAATTCACTAAAGAAGAGCCTAAGTCAGTGTAATAACTATCCAGCAATAATTTCCAGTCGGTTAGAGTAAGAACAAAATTGTTCGAAATGTTTTAAACAAATTAATGGACAAAAGCCATTTTCTCGTAATTCGCAATGATTAGTTGTGTGAAATTCATAGTTTTTATATAAAATATGAGAGAAATTAATGCCTAATTGCGACTAGTTAAGAATAGCTGCTGTTCGGCAATTACTTAAACAATTTTATAAACAAATACTCAGTTTTCGTATGTCACAATGAATAGGCTCAATTTTTTTTTTTTGCAAAATCAACCAAATATCTTGCCAAAGACTCCTTGCCGTCATTTTTTCAAATTAACAACAACTGTTATTCATTTAAACACTATTCAAAAACAAATTCAGTATTTTCAACAAATTCACATTTTCAACATGATTCCACGAATAGGCCTATTTTTTTGCGGAACCGACTAGGAATGTATTTCCAGTGACTCTTAGCTGATATTTTGTTCAAAGTGATAAAAATATTAATTATACAAACAATTTTGATAAATAAATGCACATTTTGGCCATTTTTCCAAGAATAGGCTCCATTTTCTTAGCGAAAGCCACTAAAAATGTATTGCTAATGACTCTTTGCTATGAAACTTTGCCAATGGACAAGAGCAGTTAATTATTTAAACAATTTTTATAAACAAATGTACATTTTGGGCAATTTTGCATGAATAGGCTTATTTTTTCATGGAATAAATTAGAAATTTTTACCAATGACTCTCTTGTAAAATTTATTCAATTAACAAAAACTGTTGATTATTTAAAAAATATAAAAAATTCACAGTTTGACTATTTTTCATAAATATTAATTTTTTTGCGGAATCAACTCAAAAACCAAGGTCAACACATATATAATGACCTTGATTTTTTAGTTCATTCCGCAAAAAATTAATATTTATCACGGAAAAATGGCCAAACTGTAAGTTTATTTATAAATATTGTTTAAATAATCAAGACTTTTTCTTAGTTAGAAAAACATGGCAAAAAGGAATAATTGGCAAGACATTTCTTGTCGATTCCGCAAAAAAAATATTTATCAGGGAAAAATGGTCAAACTTTGAATTTGTTTATAAATATTGTTTAAATAATCAACCGCTCTTGTAAATTGGTCAAATATTAGAAGAAGAAGTCATTGGCAAGGCATTTCTAGTTTATTCCACGAACAAAATAAGCCTATTCATGCAAAAGTGTCCAAAATGTATATTTGTTTATAAAAATTGTTTAAATAATTAACTATTCTTATTCAACGGCAAAGTATCATAGCAAAGAGTTATTTTTAGTTGATTTCGCTAAGAAAATGGAGCCTATTCTTGGAAAAATGGTCAAAATGTACATTAATTTATAAAAATTGTTTAAATAATTAATATATTTTATCCATTTGAACAAAATTACAACTTTGAGTCACTGGCAACACATTTTCAGTTGGCTCCGCAGAAAAGTTGGGCCTATTCGTGGAATAATGTTGAAAATGTGAATTTGTTGATAAATATTGTTTAAATAATAACCAGTTGTTGTTAATTTGAAAAAAATGACAGCAACACATTTTTTGTTGATTCTGCAAAAAAATTAAGCCTATTCATTGTGACATACGAAAACTGTGTAGTTGTTTATAGAAGTTGTTTAAATAATTATCAATCACCAGCTATTCTTAACTAATCGCAATGAGGCATTAATCTCTCTCATATTTCATATAAAAACTATAAATTTCAAACAACTTATCATTTCGAATCACGAGAAAATGGCTTTTTTTCATTAATTTACTTAAAACATTATAAACAATTTTTTTCTCACTCTAACCTACTGGAAATTATTGCTAAATAGTTATTACATTGACTTAGGCTCTTCTTTAGTAAATTTAAGGATCTTAGAAAAAAAGGTGAATCTGAAAAGTTAGGAAAAAAGTACTGTTTATTTTGTTATTAAATACAAAATTTTTGTTTGGTCAAAGTGAATTTTCTGCACCGACTCGTTATACCTGGAAGCCTTACGGTCATTTAAAAAAAAACATCAAAATTTTTTTTCAACTAAAAATAAAGCTTGAGATGCTTACTTTCAGATCCTTGAATATCAAAATGTCGTTTTTTGTTGTTTTTGAAAAATTGAATTTTAAGTAACCTGGTAAATTAAAAAAAATTTTCCTATGCGCGAAAAAAATTCGGAAAATTTTTTGCATGTTCAGTTTTTGATAAGAAACAATATTCTAACGACGGAAATTTAAAAAAAAATTTGTTGATTTTAGAATTTTTTGAAAATTTTCAAAAATAAAATGTTTGGAATACGGTTTATTGTGTATTTGTAATGTGCAATTTGCATGTAATGTACATAATATTATAAGTATAAATGTTATTTGTACATTAAAAATGCGCAATTAATGACACTAAAAAAAATTTCAGTTTTGAAACTTTTCAAAAAATTCTAAAATTAGCAAAAAAATTTTTTTTGGATTTCCGTTTTTAAAATATTGTTTCTTATCAAAAACTGTATATGCAAAAGTTTCTAAATTTTTTTCGCGCATAGTAAAAATTTTTTTAATTTACCAGGTTACTGAACCCTTAAAGGACACACCTCCAAATAATTCCCTAAAGGACACATGGGGTCTCACTGACCCCACCGACTTAAAATAGCTGTCAGATCAAAAGTAAACGACATTTTTGGCTGAAAAAAATCATTAATGATGTTGAAGCAAAACAAAATAGGAATAAAGTATTTTCAAAGCCTCAGTGATAATTTAACTATTCGACAAAAATACTTGAAAAAAAACCGTAGAAAATCGGATTTTTACGAAAAAATTCTTAACTTCATTAATTTTGGGTATTTCATAACAAAAGTTTCTGGCATATACTCTACAAATACTACACTTTGCATAAAAAATTATTTTGATATGAAGCATTGAAGAAAAGGTATTTATTTTCCAGTATGAATGCAGTGATTTTCGTGAAAAATTATGTAGGTAGATCACATTGATTTTGCTTATTAATGTGCATAATAATTATGGTTAAAATTTTTGTTATGAAAAGAAATACTTCCGTGGGTTCACAGTGACCCCAAGTGTCCTTTAAGGGTTAAAATTCAATTTTTGAAAAACAACAGAGAACGACTTTTTGCTATTCAAGGATCTGAAAGTAAGCATTTCAAGCTTTATTTTTGGTTTAAAAAAAAGAGAAAAAGGGTCGAACTTAAAAAAAAAATCAAAAATATTTTTGATTCTTTAAAATGATGGCTAAATTTTGAATTTTTTAAAATTTTTTTACTTTATTCGAAGGATTGGGAAAAAATCTATCGAAAACGTTTAAGTAAAAATTTTTTATGTGCCATACATAAAAAGATATTAATATCCGAAATAGAAGCTCTTTGTGCAAAGTACAAAAATTTCACCTCCTCTATCTCGGCGCGTTTTTTACTAAACTGATCAATATTTTTTTCAAATTTTCTTTTGTGGCTGTATTCGAACATATTTGAGTCGATTCGAAAGAGGATTACTGGTCCATCTCTCTTTTCACTCTTTTGCTTTCAGTGTTTAGGAAATAAATGTAGTTTTAAAAGTATAAAAGTGGTAGGCTACTGAAAGTCAGCTGATGGAACCCGAATAAAGAACTTGCATTCGTCGACGATTTTTGCTGCCTGTTTGGAAAGGGAAGCTCTATAAGCTGGCATTTGCAATGAGATACGAACTTTCTCTAAGTACCGCTCTCGATCTTCAAACTCGAGGGGTTTTTTGACGTAGCCAGCATTCTCAGTGTCCCACAAGCGCAATCTCTTTCTTTGTCATCCTATCTCCCTGAACCCGATATAATTAATGATTTCCTGGCGAATAGCGTTCCCAATTCGTTGGCAAGTATTGATCTCATTCGGTTGGCTCGACACCTTCCAGTGGTAAATGGAATTAGTCATTTCAAAAACTTTATTATCTAGTCCTCTCAGGTAAATCCAAAATCATCTTTAAAATCACTAGTAGTGTTCACTGATAAAAATTCTAAAAAAAGAAGATTCATGTTGATTCATCCATTAATTACTAAAAATTTTTCTTACTTTCCCAGCAAAGAACTTATATCAAAGCACGTTTTAGTAGAGTTTAAAATTTTTAGCTGACTTTGTTTAGGAATGATAAATTAAAAGTATGAAAAATGTCCTGTCATGCGACGGTCCCCACTACAGATTTTAAAATAAAAGTTACTAGGTGATATTTATATTTCAGCTTTTTTTATTTTAAAAAATATTCTTCACAACTTATATATTTTTAAATGATTTTCAAAAGACTGAATGTCACGTCATGCACCTTTTCATAATAGGTCTCCTAATTTTGGGTTATTAGATTAAATTTTTAGATTAAATTAACGTAAATTGGAAAATTAACAATAAATTGGAAAACAATTATTCCAAAATTCTCAACTTTTTGATAATGACTCTAGTTATTAAAAATATTTTAATGGAATGACTAATTTTTCGATGAAAATAAATCTGGAGTGATTTATAAACACGATGTATGTGACTAATTTGATCCCCGGTCACTGATCATTAATTATCGTACATTGGAATATTTTCCAATTTCCTGTGGCCTGGGATTTTAATTAATTTCGCGCCGATAATGTACGTAATGAGTACACTTCATATATTAAAATATAAGGCGATAATTGTCATTGAGATGTGTGTCAATGTAATAAGCTGATTAATTAAGATAAATTATGTTAAGAGTAACCCTGTGAAATAAAATAGAACGATGGATAAGTGTATTGCCTGAAAATTCATTCTGACGCGAAAATTCTTCACGCCATTCATAATCTGAAAGTTTGCGGATTTATATATAT
>JBAGKK010486216.1:0-16347 GCA_037177015.1 Euceroptres primus
TGATTTCATTAAGAAGAGCAACTCAAAAACTATCGAAAGGTGTAAAAACCTCGATTTCGATTTTTTTAGAGTAAGCCTCCTTTCTTCGGCGCACGTCACATATGGAGAATAAACCGGACAGATACAGACTCAAAATAGTAATGATAAATGTCGCGAAAACTCCCTGCATGTTTAACGCTATGCCCTATGCAGGAATTGTACACAATGATCGTCTCGAAAGCGTTCCTGACTTTTATGTTCGAACATTATCGGAGTCTATTCACGGGAGCTGGAGAAATGTTACGACGGATAATTGGTTCACTTCTGTACCAATCGCTGAAAAAATGTTTACCGAGTATTCCTTGACAATAATAGGTACTATCAGAAAAAATAAGCGCGAAATACCAGATGCGTTTAAAACTACGCGCGCAATAGGAACCAGTTTATTTGCCTATGACGCGAATAAAATATTGGTTTCGTATGCTCCAAAAGCAAATACAGTAGGACCTCGTTCGTTTCTCAGTCGCCTTCGTGTGCGCGCACCGCAAGCCAGTGCTGTGATTAGCAGAGAAACTCGTGGTACATTAGAATCAATCGCGGTACATACACCTAAGTACGCCCCTGAAACGACCGAAAGTGACGTTTGCGACACGAACGAGGTTCACGGTCCCAAGTCTGCGACACGAACGAGGCCCCACTGTAAACTTGTTTTAATTTTATCAACACTCAATCAGAGTCCCGCGATTAATGAGGAAACTCAAAAACCCGTTGTAATTCTCGATTATAATGGAACAAAAGGCGGCACTAGTACGTTTGATCAATTCTGTTACAGATATACACAGTAGCGAGGAAACCTTACCTGCAACCGTTCTTAAGTTATCGTGTTCCCAAAAAAGTGTGACATACAACACACGTACACGCACACACATCAACACACATATATCTACACACGCACACGCAAACATCCGCACAATTGTTCAGAACATTGTGTTAGATATTTACCAACTGACGAATGTTTAATTAAATGATTTTAAAAATTTTCGGAAATATAACCATTACAAAGCTTCCTCTATGAGGAAACAAAAAGGGGGGGGGAGGGAAATAGGGGAAAGACTGTGCTAAAAGGATGCATTTGACAGTAAATTTTGTAACTTACATCGAATCTTTGGATGAAGGTAGACAAAACAATCGTGGTCGACGTAGGTAGGAATAGCAATGAACGATGTCGCTTTGATTGGAGCAGGTGGAATCCAAGCAGACCTTTCTGGAGGCAAAGGTACGGATTCAGAAGATGCATTCTCTTCGGTTTCATCTTCACTTAGTGTATTAGAGTCATTATCATCGCTATCGTGCCGTGAGGAAGCATCAGAGTCAACTAAAGTGTCTTCGTAGCCTTCTTTCGTGGACCACGTTATTGTGCTCAAGCAATCAATGCTCTCTTCACTCTTGTTTAGTTGTTTCTTAAACTCAACTGCAAGCGTCCTCTTGACATCTTGGGAATAACTACAAAAAAAATGTAATTAAATCCATGCAGAAAATTACTTTCCCGTATCAAAACTTTGACTTTATTTACCCTTTGATTGGAATCGCGTATCCATTTTCTACCAACATGCGACTGATAGACTTCATTTCTATTTTAGTTGGGGCTAATGGTCCCTCAGTTATTGATTGTCTCACCCACAGCTCGACTGGAATCACATCATCTACTGTTTCTCCCTAAACATATTTTAATAAAAAATATGAATAAAATATAATATATCATGAAAAAAGTCTTTCAACAAAGTTTCATCATCAAAGCACTTGCCACTTTCGAAATGAAGAACTTGCAGCTTTCGTTTTCGTAAATGATCTCGCGAAGCTTCTGGCAGGAAGAAGAAGGCCACGAAGATGATCCACCGCAGGGAATAATGCCTGCAAGTTTCACTTTAAATTGGTACCGCGGGATGGTTAAGAATCTTTTATCCAGGGGCTGAATATCATCAATAGGAACTGTTTCTTCTAAAGCCAAGTCGATGAAAAACACGGTGACTTCTGTCTCAGATTTAATATCCAATATTCGAGCGCGGAAAAAGGCTTTGTCCTTCGTCGAATAGACTGCACACATCTGATCCTTCTGCAATTGATCTTCAAATATGGCTGCGTGTCTGTTGTAGAAGACCTGTAACTCCGCTTTCAGGTGTGAGTTCATTTCTTGTCTGGATGGATCAGCGACGTAGATACAATCTGGAGATTTTGCGTTTAAAACGAGGACCCGGAATTTGAATGGATCCACTTCGTCAAAGATCTTTTCAGATTTCGATGAGATTGAATGTGTGGAACCGCCAAAAACAGAGCTTAATGTGCTCGAGGCTCTTTTGCTCTTGGGCGTCTTTGGCTCGCTTTCAACTTTTTTTATTTGATTGCACCGAGAACTGAAGCAAATTTTTTAAGTGACAGTCTTTAATTTATATACAATATTTATAATTCATTGGATATTTTAAGATAATATTTACCTTACTCCTGTGCTGATTGCGTGTCCGATGTCAACTAAGAGGGCGTTGAAGTTTGTTTCATCGGACATGTATAAACAAACGCTGTAAGATTTACAAAAAGTATTGTTCTCCTTTTGGGTGAATGCAATTGCTCTTACTTTGACGTCGCTTAAATAAGACGTCAGGAAGTTAGCCACGTTGGTACTCCACTTTCCTCGATCAGATGGCTTAGGAGCTACGTCTTTTAAGTTAACGTGGATTGCCTGTTGGAAAAAAAATGTTAAAACACACAATATATATTTTTGAAACATATGTAATAAAAATTGTTCAAGTTAAAAATATAAAAATATTCTAAAGGGGTGGAATTACTTGAGTCGCGAAGGACATGTACTTCTGTTGCATTTTACGAATCTGATCAAAGCACATGATTCGTTTGATTCCAATATCTACGTAGAAAACTTCGACCATTTTTTCACAGGGAATATCGCAGATAATTGCCCGGTACCAGAAGTTGTCGATGTTCGGCGCAGCGCAAGCGATTCCTGTAAAATATTTATAATTAATTTTTATGCAAGAAAATTATAGATTGATTAAGGGTATGTCATACATAATGATGTCACGAATTACCGACCGATTTTTTATTTAGTATATTCAGCGGGTTTATCAGGAGAGAAATGCAAATATAATACTAGAATTTGAAGAAATAATAAGGAATATATCGAGGAATCGATGTCTGATGCGTTTCAGTTTTGAAACATTATTTTTGAAACTTGTTTTTTTTTTCAAAATAAAAACTGCAACGCACGAGACATGGATGCATAAATATATTCTTTATCATTTCCCAAAATTTCAGCATTATATTTCCATTTCTCTCTTAATAAACCCGCTATATATAAATAAAAGAATCAATCGGTAATTCGTGACGTCATTATATATCACATACCCTTAAGTGTTTGATAACAATATAATATTTTTTATATTCAAATTGACTAAGATATCAATTTTCGAATTTCAAAACTTTCTAATCTCCGGCATTTTTATGTTTGATGCATAGTGATTCGAAACTTTCACTTTTTTAATAGAAAGGTTGAGGAAAGGAAAATTAGACGTTGAATGAAAGAAAAAATTGAAATAATTATGAGCTTTGCAGATTTTGGAAATTGAAAAATTGAAGCCTAAAATATTGATGACTTAGAATAGAAAATTTGGGAAATGAAAAATCAGATAATTTGAAATAATAAGATAAAGAAATTCAGGAACTCAAAAATTTTGAAATGTCAAACTAGAACATCTGAAGTGTTGAAAATGCAAGAAGAAGAAAATAAAAAATGCTTGAGATTACTAAATTTGAAAGAGCACTTTTTTAAGGATTTCGTAAATATGGAGAATTTAAAAATGACAAGTAAAATATAAAATGTACAAATTTTATAACAATTAACACTTACCAACTTCAGGAGTATACATAATCAACTTCTTGGATTTGCTTTTCTTATACTCTTTTGTCATTTCTGCTTTCATTCGCTCAAAGTGTTCGGAATATTTATTATTTGCCTGCAAAATAGGTTTGTTTATTTTCCAAAACTCTCTATTATATATAAAGCAAACAAACAACAATTTAAAAAGATTTTACAACTTACTTTTATAATGTAAATACTGTCTGGAGATTCGATGTGGGAGCATACAACTGATATGTATTTCAGGAGCTTCAGTTCTCCGTAAATGTATTTTCTCACGGCTTTTGGGTTCAGCTTCTGTTAATTTTTGAAATTATTTTAAAGTTTAATACTATTTAAATTAACAAAACACTAATTAAATTAATGTAACACTAATAAAAATAAATGAAAATCCAAAGAATTCTTTTTTCAGAGTTGCTACAAAATCCCTATTTACTAGAGGTGTGTAGTTCGTCAGTTCGAATTTTCAATGCAAATTGGTATCTACCTTTTCGTACCAATTTCGAAAAACTTGAATAGCATTTCAGATGGATTTAATTTCAAAACCCACTGAATAATTTCGATTTCGAGAAATCTTGCATTCGAAGAGAGCTAAGAAGGTTCAATTTCTTCTTGAATTAAACTCAATTGCGAAAAATTCAATGTTCTAAACGTGGCCGAAAAGGTACCAATTTGCATTGAAAATTCGAACTGACAAACTGCACACCTCTACTATTTACTAATTCTCTATCTTTTTCCTGGCTAATTTTTCATTATCCCTGATCATTATCAATTTTTTCCCCAGCTATACAAACAACCTTACATTTAGAAGATCAATAATAATATTAATGGGGAAAAATTTATTTTCAAATAAACACTTTTAGTGATAACAAGTCATACAATATTATTTATTATAATAATCTTGATGGGTTTACGTTCGCAGTGTGAAGTTGCTTCACAATTGATAATTTTCCGTTCGCAGTGTAAAGTTGCTTCACTATTGATAATTGCTGTGATTTTGACGATTTTCAATTGTTTTTAATAATAATTTAAATTGGTTTGTGATTTTAAAATTAAATTGGAGCATCTGTTCAATTTTATAATTTCAAAATTTTGCAAATGCCGATAGTTAGTAATTTTTATATTATGTATAATTAATATATAATTTACTGTTTGTACTGACCAAAAAGTCATTTGACTCATAATACTATAATAATAGCAAGTTAAACGACATGAATTAAAAACGTTAAATATTTATTAATTCATTCAACGTTTTTAATTTAATAATAATGCCGTTCAATTTTATATTATTTATATTAATATATAATTATTATTAGTCACTTTAGAAAAGCTTCTACTTAATAATTTATATTTACAATACTATTAGTTTGACGTACAATTTTCGAAGATTAAAAATGTGATTCACACAATTTTAAATGTTTTCAATTGAAAATTATTTAATTTTAAACGATTTAATTTCTTTAAGTATTAAATCATAAATGGTTTTAATTCAAAATTTATTAATTAATTTTTAATAGGGGTTTGCAATTTTAAAAAACCCGTTCCCGACGGGTCGGGTTAACCCGAAAGTTCAGTTTAAAAATTTCCCAAAATTTCCGGACATTTCTGGCAACTTACCGGAAATTTCTGAAGATTTTTTAATTGACCTTTCGGGTCAGATCAAATTGTTGGGCTTCATTTTGCACATCACTAATTTTTAATAACCTTTTTAATTCAATAATGATGTTAGTTGAGAACGTTAACAATTAAATCAAATAAATATTTTAAATATGTATAGAATTTTTAATACGTGACATTGTACAATTTTCAATAGGAAACTTACTGAAATATTATTGAAGAAGAATCAAAACTAACAATGATTTTCGTCAAATTTTGAGCATACAATTTGAGTATAAAATATATACAATTTTATGTCTACATTTCTATACAGTACATTAAATCAATCAAAATTTTGATATAGTTTTCTTTTTTGAACAGCATTTTATAATTTCTTAAATTTATACTCCATTGCCTATTATTTTATGAACAAGGTAATACTTATAATTAACTTGATATTTAATTCCTGTCAATATAAAATAAGTGAGTAACAACTGTTAAACAGTTATAACGAAAAGTTACTAACAAGTAAATAAATAGTACAAATTTATGGTTGCTTTTTAAAATAATTATTCACTTCGCTTTAGAAAGGCGTAATTTAGAAATCTAATGAAATAAAACACTGCCGATTTGTTCACCACATGATTTAGTAACCATTTTTACTAACTTTTATATAGTAATGATAATTTCGCACTACCAATTAATTTGATAGAAAAATTTATTACTGGAGTCAAATTTAGTACTATGACTGAAGTGAATTAGCAGTATTTCACTGTTAGTCTAACTGAAAATTAGTAAAAATGGTTACTAAATCATTTGGTGAAAAAATCGACACTGTTTCATTAGACAGAAGTCACTATTACAAATTTTAGCGAGTTTTCATAAATACATATTATTACCAGCCTGGTCGAAAAGAAAAACCATCAACTATGTATGTAAATGAAATTTTTCCAATAAATTTTTAATAGATATATAGTGCTAATATTTAAGTTAAGCGTACGTATCACTTCCCACACTGAAAAAATTTTAGTGCAACAGATACGCCACCTATGGGGCAACTGCTATCTCTGAATTTGGCACGGCTCCTGTCTCAAAACTGAGACAGCAATCGCTCCATTGGGAGCGCTTGTGCATACTCGGACGTCTGCTATGACGATTTGGTGCAGCAGCTGCCCCAAATCGGCACAGCAGCCATCCCAAACCAAAGTATAACCTCTGTCCTAGCATTTAGCGCCATCTGAGACGTCTGGTGTACCAAAATTTTTTCAGTGCACTGAATACATAAAAACATGAATATTTTTTAATGGATTTTTGCAATATTCAGATGTATGCTTTTCATTATATTATTATATCTAAAAACGCCCTTCTCAAGCCAAGTGAATAATTATTTTAAAAAGCAACCATGTATTTTTAGGTACTGTTTATTTACTCATTAGTAATTTTTCATTATAACTATTCAACAATTTTCCCTCACTTATTTCATATTTACAGGAATTAAACATCAAGTTGACTATAAATATTAAATTTTTCATAAAATAATAGGAAATGGAATATTAATTCAAGAAACTAGAAGACGTTGTTTAACCAAAAAAAACTACATCCAAATTTTGAATGTTTTAATGTACCTATACAGAATCATAGCAATAAAATTGTATATATTTCATACTCAAATTGCATGCTCAAAATTTGACGAAAATAACTTTTAAATAATATTTAAATACGTTTCCTCTGAATTGAAAATTGTATACAATGAAGTGTATTAAAAATTCTATATACATATATTTATAGTATTTATTTGTATGCAATCAAAATATATTTTAGTATTTTCTTTTACTGCCTTTTAAAAGTTGTTTCACGAGCGCTTTAGCTCGCGTATAATATTGCTAGTGTTTTATAAACTTAAACCTCAGTTTATACATTTACATTAAGAAATAGTAACGTTTTTCCAAATTATTTAATAATACCACCAAGTTAGTATTAAAAAATTTGTAAACTCAAATCAACCAAGAAAAGATATAAGATATCTTCATACTATCCTGAAGATATTTTTACTCGGGTAAAATAATAGACACAAAGAAGCTAGTGTTCCTGAAAATTTCGTAACGCAGTCATCTCGGCCCTTGCTATGTTATGTGTACGGAAATTTCCTTAATACTAGACGCTACCTTTAATTGCACTTTCTGGAATTGCAATATTAGGTATTATTGATGATATTGTTTAAAAGAGAAAAGATGATTTTTCATGAAAAAAATGTGAAACAGAAATTATTTATTTAATTTTATTTTCTACCCAACTTTTGTCTTATCATTTCTTACAAAATTTTTAAAAATGATACAATTTCAATAAATTATAGATTATAATATAAGCTATCATTCATTTAAATCGTCTTAATTTTTAAAATTTGGTAAGAAACGATAAGACAAAAAGTGCGGTAAGAAAAATTTTAAATAAATAATTTTTATATGATGCTCTAAATTTTTGTCATTTTAAAAAAAATAATACCATCAATAATAATATTGCAATTCTTGAAAAAAGACTTGTTTTTTCCAGCTATTAACGTAAAATTCTGTGAAATTTCTTTTTTTAAAACCTATGTAGCTATTTTTGCAATTTTAGTAATTTTAAGGTTTTTCTTGTTTTAGTTTTTCAAGTATTTGGCACTCTCTCGAAATCAACGAGAAAAGCAAAAAAATATTTAAAAAGTAAGCAAAAGATAAAAATGTTCTTTTGCTTACTTTTTAATTATTTTTTTGCTTTTCTTTTTTAGAACAATCTTTTTTTTGTTTTTTCATGTTTTCACTCTCTTTTTTTACGTCGATTTCGAAGGTGTGCAAAAAAATGTCATAAAAGAACAAGAATAATCTTAAAATCTAAAAAATTGCAAAAATTGCAATTTTTTAAAATGAAATGTACAAAAAACTTATTTTACACTTAAAATATTTTTTAAAAATTCCTAAAAAATATAAAAATGTCGCTATGTTGCTTTAAAAAAATATGCAGCCTTCTTTTTAACGAATAAAACATATTTCATGGACAACCATTTCTAAAAAGTCATTCGCCGCTGAATTTGGTCAATAATAGTCATAAAATAAGAAATAAAAATTTGTAGAATAGAAAAAATGCCCTGACTCTTTTTGGTTTTTCCTGACTTTCCCTGTCCATTTTTTAATTCTCAGAACTTTCCCTCACTTTTCGGAATTCTCTGACCTGTTGCAACCCTGTTTTTATCATCTTAAGCTTTTTAAAAAATAAATAAGACTTTTGATTTTAAAATAGAAATCAAATTTCAAAAAGCTTTCAATTTCCCATCTTTTTAACAAATTTGGATTGCAAGAGTTAATTTCTGTTAATTAATTAACAGAAAAGTAGAAAGCACGTTTAAAAACGCTTTTAATTTTCCTTCTCTTTAACAAATTTAGATTAAAACAGTTTGGATTAATTAATTATTGAGAGTATTAATTAATTAATTAATTAACATTTTCAACTAACTTACCATAAGCTTTTGGGATGTTACAAAGGTTCCGTACCCCATAAATATGAGACTGTCTCTGAAAGATGTTGGTTTGTCAATACTGTTTTTGCAAATATCAACGCTGTAAACGTCACCAATGACGTCGTGTACGTGCATTGTTAATACCATGTCCCTAAAGAAATAAAATTATTATTATAAATCGATAAATATTAAAAATAAAAAATGGATAAAAAGCTGTTTCCTAGAAAAGTTTGAAATATTAATTTATTTTACATACTTCTGATCGAGCATACTGTTCATTACAGCAACTGCTTGACGACTCCACGTTCCTTCTTTTGGTACGATATCGTGTAAACGACACTTAATGGCGAAGGGAGTCTGAGTAGCAAATTGCGGAGACATATTTCTCATCTCCTGAATGGGAACGACTCTAGTGTTTCCGTAATCGATGTAAAATATATCATAAAACTCTTGATCAAGGGCGTTTTTTAATATTTTCCTAACTCGACCACGGTACCAGAATTGCTCGAATTTCACGATGTACAGTTTATCTTGAAGAGTGAAAAAAATAAAATTAGAAAAAGGCGATACAGCACAAAATAAATTCTACACAAAAAATCAAATATTCATCTCACCGATTGTTTTTAACTTACACAATTAACTTTAAGCATGAGAAAAAAAGAAACAAGTTGGATAGTTTGCTCTAAAATGTTATGTTTTTCGAAGAATTATCGTATTTTCATTATCGCCTTTGTTACTTTTATCTACTCTCTTGTAGAATTTATTTGTGTAGAATCAATTTGGAAAAGTAATTTTTTTTGCCAAAAGGAGACCTACTTATTGTAATTTCGGAAGGCCAGTGATTGCTCTTAAGTGCGTGCTGCTCCAAACCGCGGTGAAATTCATCTATATCTCTAATGAGAGGTATCTGATGCACATAGAAACAAGATGGATCTACGATATGTGCCATTTTAATATGCTCGGTGCTTCCTATCACCAATAAAATATAGAATATAAAATATTGTTGATTGAAAAAATAATTTTTTCGAGGAAATTAATCTTAAGTTTTAAGTATACAGATTAAAAGACAGTACCTTTATCAAGGAAGGAGACTTCGGACTGACACGATGTTACTGTAGCTATTGAATTAGTTACTGAAGGTGTTGGGGAAGCAGCTTGAACCCTGATTCGATTTTCCCATGGACCTTAGGACACGAAGAAAAATTGAAATAAAAAAAAAAAATTATGAAAAATTGAGAAATTTTATAAAGTAATTTTCTCTATTTTAATCTGAAGGAATAATTAGAATTCAAATTATATTAGACAAATGTGCGAAAGCAGCTAACTTACTTGGAATTTCTTGTGGAATCAGGGGCTCCAAAATATAGTCTGGGGGTAAATTTTCCTGTTCAGTCAAACTGAATGAGGCGATCGGCGGAACTTTAATCGTGCAGTGATTTTGTAGAACTTCGATGACTGCTTTGTCGACTTCAAATCTAGTTAGATAAAAAGAGGCTTATTAATGTAAACTACAGTACAAAGATCACAGCGGCCCAGAAGTTCAATTTGAAGAAAAACAGGGGATTTGTTTTTCGAAAAAGGGGCAGATATATTTATTTTAAAAATACCAAGGGAGACAATAATGTTTATAAATGCAACATTTTTATAAGAAAACTTTAATTTTCTTAACAAATAAAATTATATTCCATCCTTAGAAGTTAAACTTTATTGTCGTTTAATAAGAGGAAAAAAATATCTCAGTTAATTTTTTGATGACTGCAACTAAACCAGTAATTAAATCATATAAATATTATCAGAGGCTTATTATCTTCCCGAAAAATAATTTTAACAATACCTTGAATTTAACGAAAGAGAAAAATTTCGCCAACAAATATTTCAGAATAAAAAATTTGCTGACTCTCAAAATTAACGACATATAAAAATTTTTGGTTGCTAAAATTGTGAACCAGAATTTAGATTTATGAATTATGTATTATGAAACTGCCAAATTTTTAAATTTTCAGCAAATCATATTCCCGAAATGAGTCTTTTAGAATTCTCCAGAATCTTAAAAAATCTTAGATTCCTGGCCAGAATCTAATAAAATCATCCACAAATTTCTAGACTTTCAGAATTTTTGGATCTCTAGAATTTTCGAAAATGCTTTAAGAAATCTTCTGGACTTTTTCGACAACCTTTTAGAATCTTATTCTTCAGTCTTCTAGCTTTTTAGAAAGTTTTTCACATTTTCACGATTCTTTCAAAATCTTCTAAAATGTTCAAAAACATCGCAAAGTCTATTATAGGTTTCAAAAATATTCTGCACTTTTTCATAATATTTTAAAATCCTCAAAAATCTTTTAAATTCTAACGTAAACTTTAATAATCTTCTTCTCTCTTCTTAATTCATCTTTTCTTTCAAAAAGTCTAGAATTCGAGAAAGATTCTGAACACAGTCTAGAAGATTCTTTAAGATAACGGGAGACCTTTTTAAACTTAGAGAATTATAAATAATTTTGCAGAATTTTGGGATATTCATTAAGATTTTATAAGAGATTTCTACAAGAGAACCCAGAAGATTCTAAAAGATTACAGAAGAATCCGGAAAAATTTAGATGATTATAGAAGATTCTGAAACAGTCTCAAACATTCTACAGAATTTTTACAGATTTCAGCTAAGTTTTGAAGATTCTGAAGGATTTTAAAAAATTCCGGGAGTCTTTTGTAGATTTTCAAAGATTCTAAAAGATTTTGGAGAATTCTGGAAGAGTTCAGAAGATTTTAGAAGATTATAGACAATTCTGGAACAGTCTATAATATTTTAGAAAATTTAAATATATTTCCGAATATTTTTTGAAGATTAAGAAGACTCTAAAATAGTCTAGAAGGTTATGGAAGAATCCAGAAGAATCTAAATGATTGTAGAAGGTTCTAGAACAGTCTCAAATATTTTGAAGAATTTTTAGTGTTCAAATATGTTTTGAAGATTCTGGAGAATTTTAGGAGTTTTGGAGGATTCTAAAAGAATAAGGAGTTTTTTACAGTTTTCAGATAAGTTTTGATGATTCTGGAAGATTTTAGGAGTTTTTGTTTTTTGAGAAAAGATGAGAATAATATAATTTCTATCAAATTCATTTCGCTAAAATGTCTGCCTAAAGACAATTTATACATTTAGCATTCAAGTACTATCGTCAATTACCTGATCTTTTCGTCACATTTTACTGCATCTTTAACTAAATGACAAGGCACGTTAGCCATAACTTCCAATTTTTGAATGACGCTTCCTAGATCAATTTGAGGCAAACTGTCTTTCACTGAAGAAGCCATCTGCAATATAATTTTAAAAACAATCAAGAATGAGAATATTTTCAAAGATATTTTTTAGGGAGAGCTGTTTTAATGAATATGTGAATTGCAATGTTTTTTCAATTTTTTTCTCCTCAATTAAAATATTTTGTGGTTGTCAAAAATCATCCTCAAGTGCCAATCAGTTTCATTAATTCAAAGTTTGAATTATAATTCATCAGAGTTATATTCTACACGTACCAATAAACCATCTCGTAAAACTTCTTCCTGGCTTTCCAATTTTAGCTTTACGTTTTCTAAATTCTGTCTTAAATTGCGACGTTGATCGTTAATTTTTTCGATGAGTTCTGTTTCCATGTTCTGTAGAATACCATGTATATGAGCAAAGTGGAGATTGATACTGGATTCTACTGTTTCATTGTTCTGCATTTGGTCCGGGAACATCAAAGTCCTATTCAGCTTCTGAAAGAAGAACAAAAGAAGTCAGTTAATAATTGAGTAATACAACTTTTAAATAAATTAAAACATTGAATACAATTCTAATTAATGCTATTCTTATTCTAATAAATAAACAATTACAATAAATAAAATAATTTCCAATAGAATCTGAATGTTTTCTTGAAATAAAGAAATCAAATAGAATTTTGTGTTATACATTGTTTTTATTTTATTGTTCAGCAAGTTGGCTATAATAAGTTTACATTAGTTTCACTATATATTACAATATAAATGTCGAAACTGGGTCAGTAAACATTTGTTGGAGACAAATAAGGGAAATGAAAGTGACACAATGACAAGATGACTCTTGATATCTTCTCTTCTTCACGCTTTCGTCAAATCAATCGCGAAAAACATACGTAACATGCACTGATTCCCAGATAGTTTATGGTTCATATTGGCGAGTTTATAGTATCGCAAGTTTGTGCTCTCTCTCCCCCTCTCACTCCCTCGCTCCCCTCACATCCCTATATCAACCCATCGCTCTCGCTCTCTCGCCCCCCCCTCACTCTCAAACCCTCTCGTTCTCGCTCCTTCTGGCTCCCTCGCTCCCCCCCCTCTCTCTCTCTCTCTCGCCCTCCCTCACGCTCTCTCCCACCCCCCTCTCACGATCTCTCTCTCCCTCTCGCGGGCGCTCTTTCTCACCCCCCCCCTCTCTCAGAGTCTTTTTGAGAAGACGATGTCGACTTGTCGACTCATAAAGCCCTTCACATAGCCGGTCCTAAAATTGACAGTGTTCCAAAACGTGATTATCCGTATTCTCCACCATGGTGGAGCGAGGAGTGCTCGAGGCTGGAGAGATTGAGAAGAGCCAAGCTGGGAAGGTATAGACATAAATGCAATTTTGAAAACTTCCTAGACCTTCAGAAATTCGAAGCTGAATCCAAAAAAACCTTCAAAAAAACCAAAACCTCCGGCTGGAGATCCTTTTGCGAATCCATTACTTCAACCTCCCGAATTTCAGATATCTGGAACAAGATTCGTGGCTTTCGACACAGACTCCTTACTAACCCTTCTCCCTTGACTTCGCCGGCTAATTATGAATCAGTCAAAAAGATGGAAAAATTTATAGACAAATTTTGTGACTACAGTTCACCCCCCTCAGACCTACCCCCCATTCCCCCTCTCCCGGACTCGCCTCCTGTTCAGTCTACAACGAACGACAACTCCGATGGCATTCCCAACCCTAACGTCTCTAAATTCCCGAATGAACCCTTTAACATTCAAGAGTTACATCTTGCCATTGCCACCTCTAAAAGCACGTCCTCCCCGGGGCTGGATAAGATCAACTTCCAGGTCATTCAAAACTTCCCAGAAAACACTCTATGTCATCTGTTAAACATTTACAACCTAATCTTGAGTGAAGGTCTCTTTCCAAATCACTGGAACAAATTCTTAGTTTTTTTGATTGGGAAACCCAATTCCGAAAAATTCCGTCCTATTGCCTTGGCATCCTGCTTTCTGAAGCTCATGGAAAGACTGGTGGTTAACAGACTGAACTGGTGGCTCGAGAACTCTTTGATTCTTCCTCCTTCTCAGTTTGGATTTCGTAAAAATAGATCCTGTGCCGACTGTCTTGCTATTTTTTCTACCGAAGTACACACAGCATTTGTTAATAACTCATACACAGCAGCCTTGTTTCTGGACGTTGAAGCAGCTTATGATAGAGTCATCCCTGACATTCTAATTAATGACATGGTCAATTTGGGTGTCCCATGGAAATATTGCAAATTCTTTAAAAATCTCACCTCAGATAGAGAAGTATTCTTCAGAGTCAACAATAAAAACATAGGACCGTATACATTCAATAGAGGCCTCCCGCAAGGCTGTGTATCAAGCCCTGTTCTTTATAATATTTATATGCTAGACTTGCATAATCATCTCCACCCACTCTGCAAAATTTTGCAATATGCAGATGATATTGTTATTTATTTCACCTCAGGTGATCTAGGGGAGTGCATCTATATTTTGCAAGAAAGTTTAGATATTCTCAAAAATTTCCTAAAATCCAGAGGCTTAAACATCTCTATCAACAAATCCAAACTAATGATCTTCACTCAAAAGGAATCCCTCCCATTTGACGCATACCTCACATTAGACAACCAAATTATCCTCCCTGTACTCGAAACTAAATTCCTAGGCATTATCTTCGACTGGCACCTCTCTTGGGAACCCCACTTCCAAGCTCTCATTCTACGACTAGAATCAGTTATTAACATTATTAAGTTTTTGAGAGGGACTTGGTGGGGCTCAGGCCCTAGAGCCTTACGCACGTTATACCATTCTCTAATTAGAAGTGTTTTAGAGTTTGGCTGCCAAGCCTTATCTATTTACCACACCGAAATATTTGACAAAATTTGCAAACTACAAAATAGAGTTTTAAGACTAATCCTAGGTTTCCGTATTTCCACCCCTATACCAGTAATGTTTGCGGAGTTAAAAGAACCACCTTTATTCTTTCGCATGAAATTTCTCAACAGAAAATTTATCCTAAAAATTTTTTCGACTGAAAACCACCCTCTGTTCCAACTACTCTACCACCTAGACCAGCGTACACAAGAAAAAGACAAACTCAATCTTCGTCAAGCTTTCCCACTTCTCAATGCTTTCGTCTTCTTAAAAAAATATACCCCCCACATTATTTACTCCGCCACCCCTATAAATTACCTCCTCAATTACTCCATCCAATTTGAAGATCCCAACATTGACCTTCAGTTGGGTGAAAAATTACAAAAAAGCCCTCATCCAAATTTAGAATTTAGGAACTTCATAGACAGCAACCACAAAGATGACTTTATCTTCTTTACAGACGGCTCAAAGAAAACAGAAACCCAACACACAGGAATCGGCATCACTTGCCCCTCCATCCAAATTTTTAATAAACACAAAATTTTCCACCTAGCCTCTATTTTTACGGCAGAAGCGATTGCCATTTGTGAGGCCCTTGACACCATACTAAGTGAAAAACTATCCCCATCAGTAATTTGCTCTGACTCCCGAGGTGTCCTTTCTTCCTGTCTTAACTTCAACAACCTCAAATCTAACTCATTCTACATCTATAAAATTAGAAACCTCCTCCATCTAGCTAAATCTCAAAACATTTTAATTTACTTCTACTGGATTCCTGGCCATAAGGGAATCTTTGGTAATGAGATTGCAGACAAACTTGCAAAACTGGCTTACACGGATGGCTCTCCTTTAGATGACAGAATCCCGCATACAGACCTCTTTGAATTAATCTCAACTAAGTTAGTAAAAACCTCTAATATATTCCTAATGAATGAGAGTAAAAATAGAAATGTAGGCCTTCACTATTTTAAATTTAATTTCAATGAATCCCCTAAACCTTGGTTTTGTAATACCCATTTAAGTAGACGTGACATAGTTAACATATCACGTTTAAGAAGTAATCACTACGCCCTAGCAGATAGCCTTGCCAGAGTCAACTTTACAGACTCCTTCTCATGTCCTTGTGGAGATGAAACGGAGGACATTAACCATGTCGTTTGGGCTTGCCCTCGATTCCTTGACCAACGTAAAATACTTGAGAAATCACTCATTAAATCAAAGA
>JBAGKK010486227.1:0-16346 GCA_037177015.1 Euceroptres primus
ATATATATTCGAAATGAAGGCTGTGAGCACAAATTCCAAAAATTTAACCCCCTCTCCTTCGAAGAGTTTTTGACTAAAGTGAGCCATCTTTTTTGTGAGGAGAACCATCATAGGAAAAAAAAAAGTTAATTTACGTTACAGCTTGTTTTTGGTATACTTTGTCTCCATGTATAGTGCATAAGTCTATCCTTCTTTCTCTGGTCTTAAAAGTGTTAGAGCTTGAATTAAGCTCAATTTTTGGCTCGAAATTAGACTTATTTTTTTCTGTGATCCAACAGATGTAAACTTTGTGCAAGTTTGAACCGGACCGGACAACTTGATTTTTTCGGGTGGGTACACTTCAGAAATTATGCCCCATGTGTCCAACCAGGAATGGTTTTATATATTAAGATTATATTAAGATTATATTATATTAAGGATTTGAAATATTTTCTAATTTCCTCGAGGCTCGGAAACACCAGTTTCGAGCAACTAAAATAATTCAAGACTCTTAAATAATTTCTTTCATGATTGTTTTGCTGGCATGCTAAGGGGAGAGAATGGCAATCTGGTAACGAGAGAAAGCAGAGAGCCAAAGATCGAGGAACACGGCGATCTTATAATAGTCGACCCGCGGAAAACACGTGACCGAAGTGAAATGTTATTGTAGGAGGCCGTGTTAGTTTTACCGTTTGTTAACTGCTATAGTCACCCTAACGTGTCGCTATTTTTAAGTCCAGCGTTGCATCTGAGTGCAAACGAGTTGTGCTCTATGTGTGTGGTTTAAATGCGATCGACGTGTTCGTTAGAGAATAAGAAACGTGCGTCTTGTCACTCTCATTCAGGCAACTCTTTCCTCTTAACCTCTGACCCGAAACTTGATTGCATCCTCGGGACGTTGACGAAGTACGAATGGGAAATCGAATCGTTATAAGCCAACCTCGAGTTCAACAGCCGGACCCAGTGTTTCGAGCAATCCCGACAAATCGCTTGGTAAATTTTTCTCCAGGGGATTCCCTTCTCTAAGATTATTAGGCGATGCCAATCGACGATAGAAATTTGCTTGGGCAATTAAGAGGGGTCGATAAGACTCAAGAAGGAGGGAAATAGAGAACGTCCCTGCTTTTGTGACTGGCACTTCTTGTCCCTTGCTTCACAAACATGTGACTCACGTTTACCCCATAAGTTTAAAATTATTCGAAAAGAGAGATGCGAGAAATACCAAGTAGTCTTTTTATAATGCAAAGAGCTTGTGGAGATTTTAGTGAATGTATGTGGAAGCATTGCAAGATATTCGTTGAACTTTGAGGATGTTGAAGATTTAAAATTACAGGTGGATCTATAATTCAATTTGACTTTTGAGAAGACATTCGAAAGAAATTTAAGATTAACACATGCTTGGAGCCTGTAAATCCCTCTAGAGGTCAACTATGATCGTATAAATCAAGTAGAAAGTCAATACGATATTATAGAGGAACATAATAAGAGTTATATCCTCTCGCATTGCGTCCTCTTCGTAAAAGTATTCGTAAGAAGTGGGCCTACTACTCAAGATATCACGTAACGGAATACGAATGCAAATTCAGATAAGTTTATTACCGGTTTCACCTACAATCATCTTCTGAATACTCTATGAATAATGCGAAACCTACTCTTTTTGCTATACATGAAGTTACATAAAAAGTCATAAGCATTTAAAGGGTGTTAAGTACTGGCACGTACCTACATGTATTTCGATTGTGCTCATAACTTCCCATTACGATGAAAACCCTTGGGCTGTTCGTAGGGAGAAGAGTTGAGGTGGGCGATGGAAAGAGGATGATGAGGGGGTGGGGTTGGGGGGGATGTTAAGGGCGGTGCCGAGTGCGGCAGCAAGTTGCACTCCTGGCAATGAATCAGTTTTAAAGCTTCGCCTGCCACGAATACGCGGGCAACGTTGTTTGGGTTATGATATACTCTTCTTATATGTAAATCATCCGTTTGCGTGGTTATAGTCCAACAAATACATTAAAGATTTTTTAAGGCTTCTGAGAATCATAAAATTGAGGTCAAAAAAATCATAGAGATTAGGATTGAAAGTTGATAAGGATAATGTAAATCGGATTCGTGTGCTTTCCTTTCAGTAATTGATATTCAAATTCGAGTTGGTCCTATCTGATGTGGGCTAACTATATTAGAGTGGAAAGGACGATCACTTTGAGATAAGTTTCTAATGATATATTGAACTAAAAGTGGGTTAAACTTTTAAAGTTTCAATTCCGGATGGCTGAAGTAGAAAGAGGTTAACCATTCATGAATTCAGGTTTACATGTTTCAAAATTTACTAGTAATAACTTAAATTTGGTTAAAATCTCTTTCAGTTGAACTCACTTGCATTTAATTAAATTGACTTCAAATCCGGTGAATTGTTGAATTCGAATGGATTCGCCTTGAATCCCCTGACTTAAATTGACTGAATTAACCCTTCGAGGCCACACCTATTTATTCGATCATCGAGAGAACACTGGGTCAAATTGACCCTGTATCATTTTGTATGTGTTACGAATTAAAATGTACGCGTCCTGCTGAGCTGAAAAAATTCAGGGATATATTTTCATATTCTTAAATGTGATGGTAAAGTGTGGAAGTGTGAACAGGGTGTCTACTCAAATCGTGAAAAAAATTCCCTGACTTTTCCAGGTTTTTTCCAGGTATTTCTAAATTTTTCCAGGTATCATTTTTTGACCATTCAAGTATGGAATACGGAATTTTATAACACCCCCGCCCCCATTAAAGCATTATCTAATAATTGAGTAACCCCATTTGTTATCCACATGTGAATGTTTAAATTATAATTATTAAAATGTATTAAATTTAGAAAAAAATATGACTGATGATAAAACAGTGAAATAGTAGATGTATTTCAAAATAATGTTTATTTAATACGTTATGCTGTAAGAGTATTTATGGCGCTTTGTGACAAAATTTACATGAACATGTAATAGAGAATACAAAACACAGTCAAATTAAGTAACTTCTCTTCGTTTACGAACGAAACAACGTTTATAAAGAAAATAACGTTAGGAATAAAACATTTAAATATAAAGATATAACGTTAGCAATAAAACATTTAAATATAAAGAAATAACGTTAGGAATAAAACATTTAAATATTTTCTTAAATATATTCTGTTCTGGTTAATTTTTTATTTCTGCAATTTTTTCTTCGAGTGAAATGGCTTCTTTTTGTGCTTGTTCCAGAATTTTCCTGCGTTTCGCTCCAAGTTCTTTTATCTCCAAAGCTTTTCGTTTTTTTCCCTCCCACTTTTAATTTTAATCGGAATAAGTATATGTCACGAATTTATTTCGAATAATATATTTTTCAGTCCTTGTAAATATCGTTATCTAATTTTGTTACAATTTAAAAAAATTCCAGTACGCTCGAAAAAATTCCCCGACTTTGAAAAAAATTCCCTGACATTTCTGGTTTTTCCAGGTATAAAAAAATTCCCTGATAATTCCAGGTTTTCCAGGGTGAGTAGACACCCTGTGTGAAAGTTAATCATAAATATTTTTAAAAAATTCTAGAAGGCATGGGTCAAAATGACCCATAGTGGTCTCGAAGGGTTAACTTGAAATATTTTGAATCTGCCTGAATTCATTTGAATTCATTTTAAATTGACTTGAAATTCATTCAACTCACTTGAATTCAACTAAATTTAGTTGGATTCTCTGAATTAACTTAAGTTGATTTGAGTGGAGTTGAATTTCCTTTGGATTATTTGAATTTACTTGATTTCAAGTGGATTGACTAGAATTTACATGAATTCACCTTGAATTTATCTGAATTCGATTGTATTTGCCTTGAATCCACCTGAATTTGACTGGATTTATATTGAATTCAGTTCAAGTGACTTAAATTGACTGAATAACATGAAATATTTTGAATCTGTCTGAATTCATTTAAATTTCACGAAATTCAGTTGGGTTCTCTGAATTAACTTAACTTGACTTGAATGGAATTGAATTCTCCTTTGATTAGTTGAATTGAATTGAATTCCAATGGATTGACTAGAATTCAAATGAAATCTTGTTTCATCTTGAAACCACCTGAAATCACATGAATTCATTTTGAATCGACCTGAATTCAATTGAATTCATCTTGAATCCACCTGAATTCACATGAATTAATATTTAATCCACTTGAAATCAATTGAATTTGCTTTGAATCCACCTGAATTTATATTAAATTCAGTGAATTAACTTAAATTGACTTTCGAGTTCAGGACAATTCCTTTAATTATATTTTGTATAGATCTGCCTGAATTCATTTGGATTCACCTTAAATTGACTTGAAATTTATTAGACTTGAATTCAAATGAATTGAAGTGAATTTATTTAGGTTCTCTGAATTAACTTAAGATGATTTGAACGGAATTGAATTCACCTTTAATTATTTGAATTGATTTAAATTCAAGTGGATTGACCAGAATTCACATGAATTCATCTTGAAACCACCTGAATTCAATTGAATTTGCTTTGAATCCACCTGAATTCATTTTAAATTCAGTGAATTAACTTAAATTTACTTTTGAATTCAGCTCAATTACCTGAATTATATTTTTAATCTGCCTGAATTCATTTGGATTCACTTTAAATTTATTTGCAATTTATTGGACTTGAATTCACCTGAATTCAATTGAATTTACGTGAATTTGGTTGGGTTCTCTGAATTAACTTAAGCTGATTTAAATGGAGTTGAATTTCCCTTTGATTATTTGAATTGACTTGAATTCAAGTGTATGGAATAGAATTCACCTTGAAGATATCTGAATTCGATTGGATTCACCATGAATATACCTGAATTTACATTGAATTCAGTGAATTAAATTAAATTGACTTTGGAATTCAGTCCAATTCACTAACTTAACTTGAAATATTTTAAATCTTCCTGAATTCATTTGGATTCACCTTTAATTCAATTGAATTCGCATGAGTCACTAAATTAACTTCAATTCAGTGAAATTAACTTGAATTCAGTTATATTCACTTTGAATTCAGTTGAATTAGCAGGTAATTTCAATTTGAATTCAATTCAGGTCACTTTGAATTCAGTTGAATAAACATGTAATTTCAATTCAATTGAATTGTTTTTTTGAATTCAGTGAAATCTGAAGTCACCTGGATTCAATTTGATTTATTTTAAATTAACTTCACTTTAAACTCCCTCCGATTCAGCTGTATATAAAAATTTTACTAGTCAATCGTTCCTCGTTAATCATTTACATTAAATGAATTGGAAACTATCTGCGAAGCAACTTTTTTTAAAACTCTTTCTTTTTCTAGGAAGGTTGATTTTTTCTAGCACTGGATCATCGCTTAGATAAATATTATGATTTTTTTGACAAGACAGCTTTGCGTTTACCCACACGTAATTCTTTTTTGCGGATGAGCTCAGACCTCTCAAAGAAATATTAAAAGTAACCAAAAGGAAAAGGGATATCCAGTGAAATCGGTGTCTACCTCGGCAGGAGGCTCGTGCATGAATTATCCTTGTCTGAGGAGCTCCTACGTCCTACAAAGATTCAAGTCTCGAGGCAGAGAAACGCGAGGGAGGAACGAGTTGGTTTGGTGTCCCATGGAGTTTCTTAAATAAACTACAGGTAGACGCGAGATAGCTGCTTGTTCGAAGCTTCACTTGACAGAGGCTATCCTCTCATACCTCCTCGTTCTCCTCTATTCTTACTCTCATTCCGGTTCATCGCCTTGCTTTCGCTGCTGCTCGTCGTTGCCAAGAGTTACCGACGAAAAGCGAAAAGTTCGTTACCACGGCAATTATGATAAGAATCTAAGATAAGCGTCGCGTGCTTTCTTTAAAGTACACTTCTCTTCACTCGAGGTGATCATACGGTAAATGAAAGTCACCATGACGTTTACTACCGCTTATAATGACCAAAAAAGTCTCCTGCATACGAGATGTGAGGAAGAAAAAAACGGAAATAGGGTCTCAAAGGATGAAAAGAATCTTCAGCAAAAGATTACGACAAAAAAAATGGTGACAAAGTGCAGAGTTAGAAAAAAAATTTTTTTTCAAAAGGAGAAAATAAAAGATATGCTTTCTTTCATTGTTTGCGTAAATACAAAACTTGTTTTTGTACTTGATGTTTCTTTTCTATTTTACGCAGGTTGGGGAAAAAATACGTATACATATAGTACAAGTAACGACTTGCCAACAGCAACGATGGGTTGTAATATAATTGGAGATAGTAATAATTGGATTCAAGAATGTAATAATTGGATGCAATAAAGTACGGATCAGGTACTTTGTAGAGGCACTGCTCTCCTGTTTTATCTGACTCTTCAATTTATTTTCAAGCGAGCTTAGTACTTAATTTCAGCATGAAACCCTTAACGCTTGGTTTGAGACTTTTAACCTGGAGGCAGGTTCCTTTAAGATCGCTTTTAAGCCAATATAACGTATAATTTAATTAATCCGTTTCACTTTGTGAACAAACACAATTAACACTGTGTGGTATCGCATTGCTGTGATCTACTGAGATAAGAAAGTTTGCAAAACTCAATCAGAGATAAAAGTGTGTACGGATACGATGTTGTGATTTAATATCTGATTGTGTTACAAAGTTTACTTACCATATAGAGTGATAACAAAAGATTTATCTTTGATATCTGTTTTGAATTACATCGAGCAATAATAATTATTCAAATATTTAAAATTACTTTCCTCGACCAATATAGATCTTACGTTATAAATAATTAAATACAACTTTTGCTATCAGTATAGTTAATGTTTGGCGACAGATTCCGTGATGTTTGCAATTTAGTTCAGTTACATGTGTCCACCGTGTGCGTGCTAGTTAATTTAAATTCTTAGAATTCTCGGACGGAGTGAAAGTTTATTAATAGAGTAATGCCCTGCAACTGCACAATTCCTCTCATATCTTCGAATGAAAGTTCATTGAAAGTTGCATTGTTTTACGTGAAAGAAGGCGATTATCATTAAAAGGCTGCGTTTAAGTGTTCGTTAAAAAGGCCGTCATAATCTTTATTGCTTAAGTCGCAATCGGTAGGATCAATAAAAGTTTCAGATAAGTAGATTCAGATTTTCAAAAGGACCGATAACCGGAACTATTTATTAGTCCCGGCCTTACATTCCCGCCCATTGCGCTTTCTGTTTATACGAATATAAAGTGCTGTGTATATTATGCTTACTACTGAATTCAACTCCGCCCCGATTGAGGCTACGCTATAATTTTCCGGGACAATTCACTTTGCGGAAGACGCTACTGTTGCGTATGACAAACTTTCTTTATAAACACTGAAAAATTTTATAAACCTTTTTCTGACATACAAATGAAATTGTAATATGATTTTAAAAGATATTACTTACTCTTCGTTTTTCTATTTTTATGCAGAATAAATTAAATCCGAGATTGAACCGCACTTGCAATTTTCGTGTGCATCTGAATTTAAGTGAATTGCAGATTATTTTAGGTAAATTCAGAATCCATTGGTTGAATCTTTGCAATTCCCTTGTAGTCTGAATTCAAGGTGAATATGCAAGTGGGTTTCTATGATGAATTCAACTCAATTGAACAGGAGTCAAAGTAAATTCAAGCGAATTCAAATCAATTTAAGTGAATACTTGTATAATTAATATACACCTGAATTCAAGTGAGTACAAAAAGTGAATTCAATTGGATTCAACGGATTTCAAGTGAATCTAGGTCAATTTCAGTGGACTCAAGTTAGTGCAAGTGAATTCGACTGAATTCAAGTCAAATCCAATGAATTCATCTGTATTCAACTAAATTCATCAAGACTTCAAGTTAACTCAAAGTGGATTCATTTGAATTCAGGTCAATTTGAATGAATTCCAGGCGAATTCAAGTCAATTTGAATGAATTTCAGGCGAATTCAAGTCATAAAATGAATTCATAGTGCCAAAAAAAAGAAAGTTTAAAGTGAACCAAAAAAAGTTTAAAATGATCTGCAACAAAAATGAACTATTTTCAGAACCTGATATGGTTCAAAATGAACCGCAGAGTGGTTCAATATGGACCAGTATCGTGTTTCGTTTGAACCATGGTATTGATTTAGTTCAAAATAAACTGAAGCATGGTTCAAAAAGAAGTTCAATATTGAATTCCTTTTGAACCATGGTATTGATATTGATTTAGTTCAAAATGAACCGAAGAATGGTTCAATATGAACCAATATCGGATTCTTTTTGAACCATGATATTGATTTTGATTTGGTTCAAAATGAACCGAAGAATATTTCGAAGAATAGTTCAATATGGACGAATATCATGTTCATTTTGAACCCAATCAGGATCTTTTCTAATAGTTCATTTTTGTTGCAGATTATTTTGAATTTATTTTTTGGTGGATTTTGAACTCATATTTTATCTCTATGAAAAGAAAATTTAAAGTGATTTATTCAGATTTCCTTTGAACATAAATTTTCAAGATAATTTTCAACATTAGATGTCACGATTACATTTCAAGGCTGTGATTTCAAAATCTGGGTTCAAAATGAACCAAAAATAAGTTCAAAATGATCTGCAACAAAAATGAATTATCATAAAAGATCTTGATTTGGTTCAAAATGAACTGAAAAATCGCTCAATATGAACCAATGTCAGGTTCATTTTGAACCGAATCAGGGTCTTTTATAATAGTTCATTTTTGTTTCAGATCATTTTGAACTTATTTTTGGTTCATTTTGAACTCACGTTTTATCTGTGATTATTCATTGAACTCAGTTCATGAATGGATTTCAATGAATTGAAATGTTTTCAAAGTTTTTTTCAAACTCAAAGTAAGGTCAAAAGCATAACAAGGAAATTTATGATTGTAAAAAATTTGATCAACTTTATATTAATTTCAAGCATTTAACACACTCGAGAGATATAATCTTTGTGAAAGTCGTCAATCTTCATAAATCACGAAACATCGATCCGCGTCGATGAAAGGGTAAATATGTCTCGTGAATCCTAGTGCACACTAAAGCGACATCTCGTTCATAAATATTTACGCGATTGTTTTAAATGAGATAATGGGACGAGAGTGCAAAGACGAAGAGTGTAAGATAATAAGAACTAGGGTATAGGACTGATATGAATAATTATGAACGGTGAGTACAGTCCATGTCGGGTACAATCCCAACAGGGAACTTTGAGAATACAGCTGGCGCAGAGTGATATTGATTATATGTAGGGAGACCTGATTAATTATAGTGTTTACTCCAGACTCATTAACTCATGTGGGTCGCGCTGCGATATCAAGTAATGTGTCGTCACTAATGAATGTTCTAACTGGTGTAAAGGTCTAAGTTCTAAAGTAAATTTCAAATATCCAGTTTTTTGATTGCTACATTATTTAATTATACAATTTAAATAAATAAATATAAAAAAGAATTACTGCAAGAGAAAAGTTATTTTAAGACTTAAAATGTTAAGTTATAAGTGGCTTAATGAATAGGGCAATCATATTAACCTCATTCTGTTGGAGATGTTTGAAATATTCGGAAAGTCGACTGGAGAAAAAGCTGGTATTTCAATGCACGAAAATCCTTTTAAAAGATGCTTTTAAGGAAAGGGTAAATTATAATTTGGTAAGAGGGATGTCCGCGAAATTACTCGGGATGTAGGCAGTAAATTGTACATTGCTGATCATAAATAAATTATGGTATTATAAATTATCTCGAGTTTGCGAGAGTTTCTTCATTAAGCGAAGCTTAATGAAGAAACTTTTCGCATATTAATGGCTTTTATGATTACAAGCGAGACGTCCATCTTCGCCATTCGCCATATTCACTTAAACGCGAGTCGTGTTATTTTCGTCTTTGTTGTATTGCGTTAACGATTGCAATATCTTTCAGACAGATTTGCTCCTTACCTGAAGCCAGGAGATCAATAGGTTTATGCAAAGTATGTTATATTGCTTGCTTTATTTACACCTTGTAAAGAGTGTTTTCACATTCCGAGACTGAAATATTTCCATATCAAGGATAGCATTATTCTACTTCCATGATCGCTTATTGATCATTATAAGAAGGAAAACAGAAAAGGCAATCTTTTTAAGTCTAACTTAAAAAGATTGCTTCAAAAGAGATATTCCATGATATTCCATAACTTATTTTAGGTTAATTTATTTTTAGACCTTTTTATAAAATCGTGAGGGATTGTTACCAAATTCTGTAAAAGTTCTGCTGTTTAGAAGTGTACCTACTTCTTGGACTTGTAGTTTTAAAGCTGATTAGTTTAAAATTAGCTCAAGAACATTACAAAATTATTATTTGCTCCAAAGTTATTAAAAATTCAAGAAAATATTGCAATTGGCACCTTTTACTCTCTAAATCTGAATCAATCAAAATTTTCAGTTATTTCCTTCAGTGACCCATTTCCAGCTGATTGTTTTCTATTTCTAGCTAATATTGCAATTGGCACTTTTTACTCTTTAAATCTGAATCAGTCCAAATTTTCACTGATTTCATTCAGTGACCCATTTCTAGCTAACTTATCAGTAAATTTTGACTAAATTTCAGTGAAATTGATTGAAATCCAGTTAAAATTCACTGATGAATTAGCTAGAAATGGGTCACTGAATGAAATCAGTGAAAATTTTGACTGATTCAGATTTAGAGAGTACGGAATATCGGAATTGATAAAATCCTTTTAACTCTGACTCATTCGATATGGAATTCAATGAACTTTCTTTCTACCTGCTAAAATTAATTTCTAAATTTTCTTGTTTTTTTTTTAAATACCGTGCAAAAAACGAGTAAAAATTGACGCCTTCATACTTTGGATCCGTTATTGTATAGGGAACAACATTTGTTTTGGCACTGAAGTTTGCTAGCTTAAATTAGAACAGGAAGAAAGCAAAGTTAAAAATTAGAGTGAATAACAGGAAGGCGTTGAGATGACGTACAGATATATAAAGTGGAACTCAAGCGATGAAAAGGTCACTGTGAGAGGTTCAATTAGAGCAGAATGAATACCATAATCGCTTTGCTTCTGGATAACGAGTAATAAAATTATTATGAGAAGGACAACGCCGTAGTGAGTAGCGTGCTTGCAGCAGCAAGAGACCCCACATACTCGCAAATACCGTAGGAATGATTCCTCGGAACGCCACGCCTCTTCGCTAATTAATTAGGAATGAATTATGGATTCGCGCAGTCAGTTAATTGGATACGATTCGTTTGCTCGTGCTGCGTGCACTATTCGAGGATTCTATTAGGTCTGCGGTCGTCTCTTCTTCTCAGTGCGACTTAGCTTAGGTCCTCACACGTAACGCACGAAACATAAAATGCACACACAAGAACCTGACAACCATGATGAATTGCCCGAGGGATTCTTCTTGGAACAATTTGTTGTTTCCATTAACTTAAGCGTTTGGATAAAAAATATCACATTCAGAACAAATGTTAGTAATAAATTGAAGAGAACTATTTGCTTAAAATGACTATCCTTGAAGGAATCATTATATGGAATTGTCATTCCATAACGACTTAACTCGAATTCTTTAAAAAGTCTTTATTTGACTGAAAATTTGAAAACAAGATCATTAAATAAAATAAATATAATATAATATTTCCAGGCCTCCAAATATCTTGCAATTTTCTTGTGCATTTGAATTCAAGCGAATCAACTGAATTAAAGTTAAATTCAATAAAGTCATTGTCATCTATTGTTGTTAAAAAAGGAGAACTTTTCTTCAAAAATAGGTGCTAAAAATAATGAAGTAAGTTGATTTCGCTGAATAATAAGGTAAAAACTGAGTTCTAGTGAACCCATGGAAATGTCTCCTGAACAATTTTGTTTCTGGCACTTATGTCGATATGGAATGACACCCTCCAAACGATTAATGCAGAAAAAGAATTGAATAAGGATGGATATAGAAGAGATCGAGTAAATTTAATTAAACAAGAATCGGGGCATGTAGCATTTGATTATTTTTTTATGCAAGAGATCTTGGAAGAAAGACCAGGTGGGTCTTCAGGGTTAGATTAAATCGTGACTCGCTACTTCTTGGAGTGGTTGCTCGGCCCACGAGATACATCATGGGAGTGTCTTATTCTACATAGTTTCTTTCTCAAACCGAAGCTGGTGTAACGGGTGTATGAGGATGAGGAGATAAAGCAGAGACTCGTTAACATAGTCGCTGTTTGCTTTTAATGGGCAACCCTAATCCTGACAACTTCAAAACCAACCCCCTTGACCAAAGGACTTGGAAGAAGCAGTAAGGTATAGATTCTTTCGGCGTCTAGTAAGTTAAAAAGGCACCATTCTCAGAACCGTAAATCATAGTCCTTAGTCTGCTTTCTCAAATGATGCGTCTGAGCTTCTCCAGCCGAAGAGAGATCTCAATTGGCTATGATGAAGGTAGAAGTTCATATATCTTCATGTCCATTGCTCATTAGACCTATCTCCCTCATCTGTCGACTATAAGACTTTTCTCTTGACTTTATCTGAAAATTCGTATCTGCATCGATAAGGGCGTCGGCATTTTGCGAGGGTCTAAAGTGAAATCGTCCGGGAAATGTTTATCTTTCGTTTCTTCCGCCCGAAGCCTCTGCTTGATGAGTCAAAGCTTGCTTGCTTAAGGGAGACTCTGATCTTTTGAAGTTTGCGCCTAAAATAATCTCCTAATTGCTTATATTATTTATAAAAAGATTTCGGTTAGTTTCTGTAATATACAAACTATTTCCCTGGTTGAAAAAAAATTATGCAATCAGCAGTTTCAGGTTTGAAATAATCTTTGATATCAGAGAGAATAATGTTTGCTGTGGAAATTCGTAATTGTGTAAAAGTAAAAGAATAAGTCGGAACGAGGGATTAGCATTCATAACGTGGAATCCAATTATTCTGGTTGATATTTCACATTAGAAGCCTTATTACAATGAATACCATCCTTAACAAAGCTTATTGTTCCTCGGCAGTTTATTTTCGAGCGAAAGCGTATTTCCACTAATAAGTGATGTTGGCTCTTATCGATCGGCGATGTACAAATATTTCGAATGCCAAAGTCAGTATAGAGAGAGAATCTATCCTTGCCTCCGGATCCACCAACAACCTTTGCTCGAGCTAACGAATAAATCGCCCTGTGGATACACCGTGAGTTGAATTTATAGTTCTCGCTCGAGGGGATCTGGGGAGTCTGCCTGGAAGATTTAGCTTCAAATTAGACTCTGCGTACAGACGAAACGATATCGCTAACTCTATTACTTTGTCAAGTCGATCGTACTCCGTAATCAGCTTCAACCTGCTCGAATGCAACCTATGTTCAAACTTTCATAAAACTGGTTTGACATCTGTATCCTCGTATATAATTTTATGGGAAATTCAACGACGTCCAGCTTCCCTTAGTCGTTTTAATTTTTTTAACGAGCTCGACATCCGCCCTTACGTATTTTCCTCTTTTTAAATCTACGCGCATAACAAGCGTGAAACATATGAAAATGTCATACTGTAAACACTTGCCACGTTGCATGGTAAATTATTAGTAAACTTGCATAAAGATAGAAAGCGTTTCAATTTATGTAATTACTTCTGACATTTAGTAGATATTAAAGATACCTACTTGTATAATTTTCTTGAATTTTACATTTTAAAAAATGAAAAAATATAACAAATTCTTTGGAGAAAGAATAGGGTCAGATTCAGTGGTCATTCGAAGCAAAGAGAAGAGAACAAATATTCTTCGCGTGCATGCGATCAGCGTGTACTGTTCGTTGATAAAGATCTGGAGTCATGCTTAGTTTTACGGAAGTTGAGGCTCGTGTGTACGAAAGCTCTGCGAACTAAAGATAGTTCAGACATAAAGAACAAAGTATCTGCAGATAGGTACGTCGAGTAAATATTTTAAAGTCTACCGACGGGACCAGCGTGGGTTTCGAGGAGGTAATCTATTATGCGAAGCTGGCTTCGGATCGCCTCTGGTCCACTATCTTCGATCACGAACTTGAGAAACGACTCGAGATTTTCCTGCTCTCGACGCCAATGTCAGGATCGTACTCAACTTATTTAATTCCAGAGATCTGCTTACAAAATTCCTCTCAAGCCTATAAACACTATTCCTTACTATCCTATCCTATCCTATCCTATCCCTTACTCAAATCAACAAAAAGGATAACATCTTTATCCTAATAATAATGAATTCAATAAATAGAATAAAAAATAATTAGTAAACTGGAAGTTGAGTATAATCAAACATTAATTCTGTAATAAAGAGACACAAACGGCAAAAATTATTTCCGTCCTTAACGTAGCATTAATCAATAAATTCAGGTCACCAGTGGCTCTCATCTATCAATCTGAAAAATATGGTTTAATAGCTGCCAGAAAAATGACGAACGAGATCTTAATTTTCCCAAGGGAAACAAATTTCCGACACCCTGTTTCCAAAGATGTGAAATCGATTATGGGGGATGCTGGGTACGTTCCTGGTCTATGCAGATCGGTACTAATGCATCACTGGCTGTCAACCGTTGGTTGCTTCGCGATAAACTTTCCTGCTTGGTCAAACTCTTGTGCGAGGGGAAGAAAGAGGTCGTGCTCGACCGATACGCGCCTTAATACGTATCAGCATCTGCATGCACATGTATCATTTTGGATACGCTCCTGTGGATGCTTGTTCGTCTCGAGACTCTTTTGTGTACATAGGCGTTGCCACACGTGGGTGCTCTGAAGAGAGGAAAAATATTCTTGGGTGCGGTGCTCCCACTGATATTTTCCTCTGCTTTCGTGATAGGGACTTAAATGGTGCTACAGAGAGGAGGGAGATTGCTGAGCCAAGCCAGTGCCTCAAGGCAGAACAAAAGATCCTACGACTTCTTGACGCGTAAATCAAAAAGATGACGTGGTATTTCTGCTGCATTGGTACCAATTGAAAAAGCGGTCGATTGGGCGGATATATGCATTTTTATATTTATGAGTTTTCTTCACCTGCCATTACCTAAATGCAAATCAACTTTTCTTAGATGGAATTTGAGGAGGCATCTTTTCCAAGGTCAGGGTTAAATATCAAGTTTTATTGGATACTAGTAGAAATGTACCCGGCGTTACCCAGGTAGTAGCAAAATTTTTAATGAATCAAAAATGATGAAATATCAAACTTTTTCTCTTTATTATAAAATTCCATGACATTTTATTTTTTTAACAAATCATATCTAATTTTATTTTTAAAAAATCTTTCCTTATATGTAAAAAAAAATTTAATAAAATTTGAGAATTTTTCGAAATTTTTTTTCAAAAAATCTAAAATTAGAATGATTTTCTCAATTTAAAAAATCTCTTCCACATATTATAAAAATTCATTTCCTTGATGTCAATGGTTCATTTTCAATTCCTTCTTCACTTTTTGTGGATCCGATTTTTTTATGTTTCTTATCAAATTATCAATACCAACTGACTTATACCAATTATCAAGACTGAAACAGATTAAAAAATCTTTTTTCATAATGATCATTTCATAAATAATTTCGAACGTCATTCTTCTATCCCAAATACCATGAGCTCCTAGGGAATCTGAATTTATTGAAATTTTCGTCATTAATGTTGTATTCAAATTTTTGTTCTTTTCATAGATGACAATTCCCTTCAAAGCAATTATTTCATTGTCACATCCTTCGAATTGATTCAAACAGTTGATTTCTGAAAGAAATTTTGTAGGATATACAAAAAATTGTTCAAACGAAAATCAAAAATCGAAAAAAGATTAAACTTTTTTTTAATTCTCACAAACAATTTCAGAATAAATATGAATAAAGATCAGGAAGAATTTATGACCCTTTGGAAACTTTTGTCTTAATAGGTGCAAAGATGTAGAAAATAAAAACAACAAAAATCGATTAAAAGGTTTTTTTTTTTAGTTCTTGAAAACCAATTCTAAATAGCTTGAAAAAATGCTCAGGAAGAATTTATGACACTTTGGGAAATTTGGTCTTGATAGGTTCAAAGGTGTAGAAAATGAAAACAACAAAAATCGAAAAAGGGTAAATTCTTTTTAAAATTTTCTAAAACCCATTCTGAATAGCTTAAAAAAATTCCCAGGAAGAATTTACGACGCTTTGGAAAATTTGGTCTTAATACAGGGTGTCTACTCAAATCCTGAAAAAAAATTCCCTGACTTTTCCAGGTTTTTTCGAGGTATTTCTAGATTTTTCCAGGTATCATTTTTTGGCCATTCAAGTATGGAATACGGAATTTTATAACACCATCGCCCCCCATTAAAGCATTATCTAATAATTGAGTAACCCCATTTGTTATCCACATGTGAATGTATAAATTATAATTATTTAAATTTAATAAATTTAGAAAAAAATATGACGGATGATAAAACAATGAAATAGCAGATGTAT
>JBAGKK010486238.1:0-16345 GCA_037177015.1 Euceroptres primus
CTCACTCGCTTCGCCCGTGCGAAAAACGTCTCGTGCGCTAAATAATCACCTCTCACACACGTATCGAAATGTACTATATTTGATAACAAATTATAATACATCCAAAGTATTTTCGTCGCCACAGAAAAATCTGTTCTCTCCGTGTGTTCTGGGGTTTTAAAGTTTTTATGATGGGGAAAACCAACGATGGTTAAAACCCAAGATTTCGAGGTGAAGTAGCGCGCAATTTTTGCCAAGTCTGTGTCTGTGAATCCTTGTAAATGTTAGAACTTTAATAAATGTTATTTTTCTCTATTTTATTTAACCGAAATCCTGATGAGTTTCTTTTATTTAATTCGCCCGAAAAATTAAGATTCCTCCAATTAAAATAAAAAACTGATCCCGAAAAAATCTTCATGGTTAATCAAAATCATTTGAAATAGGCATATTTCATCACTTGGGAACACAATAATTGGTGCCTTTTCAAAAAAATTCTTTTTAAACGATGACTATTCCCCATTACATAAAAAAATTTTAAGAGACCAAGATAGCACACTGGATCATAATTTTAAACAGATTTGAATATTCTGTCCCTGAAATTTAAATACACTATACGAAAATGCATAAAACTTCAATTCGCACTACAAAATAAAATATGACGTCAATTACACCGGAAATAAGTATAACGTTTATTGAACCATCATTTTTCTGACTCGACGATATAATTATTATTATCCAGCATACAATTATGCTTAAGATTAATGTTGTGAAAGTCCAGAAGCAAGATTACTTCATTCACATGAAAATTGTTGAATGATTCACCGGTGCCTATAAGGTGTTTTTTTTTTATAAAAGCGTTTGTACAACTTGCAAAAACAAATAAAATTATTCTTATTTCGAATAAGTCAATTTTTCATGTTTTTGAGATAATTGAAAAAATGTTGTATATCTTGAAGACGAATGTAATAACAACTAAATTCTAGTGTAGTGCTACTAATGTAGCATTAAAATTAGTCAGCATCCACAATGAATATCAGGATTCAGAAAAATATTTGTTTCATTTAAATAAGATTTGTTTGTATCAAACAAATTATAACGTTGATATAGGGTCAAAGAAATGTTTGTTTGATTCAAACAAATTCTTTATTTGTCTTTATTTATTTGATTTGAATAAATTTTTATTTAGATTGAATAAATGTTTTGTCGTTTTAAACATTTTTTGTTTTAAATTAAGTAAAGATTTTGTTTCATAAACTTGATTCAATTTTATAAATAAATAAATAATTTTAAAAATTTTCAATTTTGTGGTTAAGAAGTGTAAGTGTGACATCACTTTTTTTAGATTACCTGCCGAGATGCGTAACGACGGTACCGTAACATATTTTAGTCGCTTTTATATTCAGTGTGATTGTAGTCTTTATGGTGAAAAGATTCTTCTACGCTTTTCGCATTTTTCAAAGCAGATTATAATTTTTGTTTAAATCAAACAAATATTTGTATAAACTTAAATGGATTTAATTTAAGCAACTCCTTTATTTAAATCAAACAAATTGTACCAAGAAAATGATTTATTTCGATTAATAAGGTAGATATTTTTCATATATTAAAATGAAATAAATGTTTTGTTAATTGAAACAAAAAATTTTTTTCTTTCAAAAATACGATATCAAATAAACTTTTTTCTGAGCGAGACAAAAAAAATGTTTACCTGATAGTCCCGTATTATTGAAATAATTATAAAATTTAAAATAGACTTAATCTCTTTTGACCAGACTTATTAACATATTTTTCAAGTTTTGAACGTGGAAACAAGAAAAATTACAAGTATTTCATATAAATATGACTTCTGTGTATTATATTTAAGCCCCACGAATGATTTTTTTACTTTCAAATTTTCATTTTTGTAATTTCACTATTATATTATAAAATACTGTCATAACGTGCGGTTAATTTTTTAATTTATAAAATGTTAATAAAAAAAATTTTCTTTGCACTTGTGCAGTTTTAGTATGTACAATGTTTTGAAAGTGGGAATTCTCTACCTAGAACTTTTTTTCCTCATTTATCATTCTCCGAGAATATCAACACCTCAAAATCGATAATGTCATTAATGCAAGGTGAACTGAAAAATTGCCAATCTAAATATAATTGAAGATTTTATATAAATTCAAAAGTATTATTGTTTTAATCCAACAAACTTTTTTGTAAGTGTGGAGACTTTTTAAGATGAAAATGTAAACTTCAAATGAAAATTTTCTAGGTCTTTCTAAACCAGCGCGTTTTATATATAGCACGAAGGATATATAAATGAAGTATAGAAATTAAGGTGAAGTTTGAGTTTTCCATGGTTGCCCATGGAAATTTGCTTAATCTACGCGATTGCAACGTGTGATAATAGTATTGTTTCCAGTTGTACTGGGCATACGCAGGGCCTTATATTACGTGACAGTGTCCATGCAATCTGTACCTCGCTATCTCTTCAGTCGACGTCCAACGCTTAGGCTCGAAGTGTCTAATTTCTTAGTCTCTTCTTTGGACTCATACAATTTAAAAAAAATATATATATACTTTTTCCTGATTACTTGGGTGTGTTTGATAACTCCTTTTCAATTTTCCATTTTAAAATTCCTAATTATCACTATAAAGACATTTAGAAAATGAGAAATTGAAATTTAAAAAAGTGTCAAGTGACTGATTGTGTATTAGATTTTGTCAACTCGTGTGTGTTAAAAGTGAAATAAGAAACAGTTTTTAAATCTTCAAACTTTCTTGTTTGTTCAGTAATCCACAGTTAATAAAGTAATTTTTAAAATTAATTTAGTAATCAAAGGAAAAGAATAATATTTTCCTTATTTTATAAAAAAATATTTTTTCTTTAATAGGTATATAATAATATTTTATTTACTTTTCATACTTTGATCTTTATTTTCAATTGGTGTTTGATTGTTTGGCTTGACTACTTTTATTTCCTTTCATCAATGAAGATTCATATTTCTATTTCAAAACTAGGGAGGAAAAAGTTTTTGGAGCACGGATCAGGGTAGCTGGGATCAAAAAGATAGAAGCGATTGATCGTTATGTCTGCGATTAATTCGAAATTTTTAAAACGAATAAAAAATCCCCTTTTTAATGCATTTTGTTGAGTTTAAAAATAATTGTGGTATTTCTGTGAAATCATGTGGAATCGCAAAGTGTTTATCAGGATCATTGAAGTGGTATGTTGTCTATACAATTTTCAATAATTTTTTCCAGATGAAAAATAATTTTGAAAGAGAATTTGCATTGATTCATCAAAACTCAATATAAAATAATGCTAAATAATGTAATAAATTAAAAACAACGAGATATGTGTTCTTTGAATTCTAAATTCTGCACATGCTCTCCATAAATTCAGTAAATGCATTTATTTTTGCACTTTTTCTCTTACAATAAAATTGTATTTTTCATCTACTTGGTATGATTCGCAACACAGAATCTGCATAGGCAGATTATACAATTCCTCGCAGTAATTCATCGTTGAAATCATCGTACAGAGATTCTCATAATATGCGATTCACGTTTGTGTCTTTCATGTTGACGAGAATAGATTTTTTCTTACATTATTACGTGTTCTTAGTTCTTACTTTGAGGTAAGTCTTTTTCCTTAAAACGGGGATAGCATAATATATATAGGCGTGACCACTTTACTGGGTCGAAGATATCTCAGCGCACTTTATTGCACGCGTGTTATGCTGATCACCTCAACACCGATAAATCCAATGATTATGTGCTTTCGAAAGTGATGCCTAGCAAAGAATTCTTTGTTCTTTAGCGAAAAATCATGTAAATAAATATTTCCTCGTTTTAACCTAAGGTCTAGTCTAATACAAAAGATATAAATCAAATATTTATATAATTAATAATTTATATAATTCAAATATGAGGAAAAATAAAAAGAGTAGGAAAATTTCTTTTTAATCGAACAATGAAAAAAACATCGTTCGTACATACATTTTTTCCTCAATTAATTTTATACTATTACTAAATATGGAAAGTATAAATTTAATTATTTTTCAGTTATTATGTGTGGCGTGTGTTGTGGCTTTGAGAGTGACTGATGATGAGAGCAGAAGAGTTTTTCACTACCTCAGAAATCGCAGTCTGGAATGGTCATTGCTCAACAACGTAACATGGGGAACCATTGGTAATGTCAATATGCATTTTTCTTTTGCGCTTTGTCTTTCAATTTCTTTACCATTGTGCTTTGTTCTCACCATTAGGACAGGCTTTTGCGACAGCCACGTGTGGAGGCTACCTTATTGTAACTACAGGTCTTCTTATTGCCGCCGCTACTGGAGAACTTAGAGGTCGCAAAACAGTAAGCATTATAAAATATTACAATTTTTACTTTTACTTTTTATTTAATTTAAATTAAACTGTGGTTTTCAAATTTGGGCTCTTGATTCTCATTAGTTAAATGGCTACTATTTATAGTTTTAATTGCCTTAACTCGCACTTGATTGGAAAATAAGATTGTAAATACCAATTGAGTACCTAACTAATCAATTTCGTTCCCCATTTTTTAAAGTTTTTTTTTCACCATTTGGTGTGAGTTAGATACTAATACTGAATCTAGGTTCTTAGCTAAGGTTAATTTATTTTTCCGATAACTGTTCACTTTTTATGCAATAAAATTCGCCACGGAGAATTGCTCAATGCAATTAACACGGTTACGTGTGGCTCATTTTGCGTTTATATTAGTCAGCGCCGAAATATAACAATTCCCAGGTCCTTGATAACAATTTTCTACGCGAGGTGAATGTGTATTAAATTTCAAAACAAAACATGCATGTATACGTCATTGACTCGAATGGCACATGTAAAATAAATTACACCTTAAAAATGATATAATTTTACTTTATAACATTAAATTCTGTCAAAATTATATTTGATATTGATATTAAGTTTAATATAAAATTATTTCAAGTTTCAACAGGAAGAAAAAAATCATAAAATTTGTTGCTAATTGAAGAGAAAAATATGTTTTTATGTGAGCAATTTTAGAATGGAATTTGTAGAATGCTTGGGAATAAATGAAATATTAAAGGTCGGATCATTACAATGTGTCAAGATCGGTAGATTTTTTTATAAACGAGAGCAAGATCAAGTAGCGTGAGAACTTTGACTACGTAACGTAAAACAACAAGATGTCCAAGAAAGTTGTCATTGAGAGGCAAGGTTGAAATTATCCTTAATGTACCCAGGCACGCGTATGCAGGTACTTCAGCCTGCAACCACATCCCATCTTAACGATCATTAGACACGTAATCTGTTTGCAACAATAACTTTAATGACTCATAAATGGGTCTCAATATTATTTCTCAATCCCACCCAATTCTTCGTCATACACTCTACCTTAACATCCAAGGAGATTTTTTTCAATTACCATCAACTAGGAACCGCACTTAAAAGAAATGCTGTATTTTATTCTTAACTTGTTAGTAACGGAAAAATTTGTCTTAATCAAATTCAAAATTTGATTTTGAATTAATTATTAAGGTAAATGTCCCAGTAATCGTGACCTTAGTCCCAGTAATCGTTTCGCCGTCAATCTTATTTTTTAAGCATTTATACTTGATTGTTATTGATTTTGATAATAAATAATGCTAAATCTCGTTATTTTTTGTTAAAAAATAATTTTTTAAAGATCGTTTATAATTATTTCTTTAGGTTATGTGCCAATTGCACGATTACTGGGACCGGTACGATTACTGGGACATTTACCTTAATTTTCTTATTTTAAGGAATGTTTCCTGTTGGTCCTGGGGATAATATTTTTTGGAATAGTCGGGGGTCTCTGTCTGGCTTCCATAGACAGCGTTCCCCAGGATTTAATAGACAATGCAGCAGTCCTTGGAGCACTGAGCCTCCTCACAGCCTTTGTCTTCATTGTTGATTTGCTAATGAGCCCCAACCAAGGCAAGAAGAAACACGATGGAACTCAAACTTTCGACACCAAAGATACAGGCAAGTTGCAAGACTAGAAAGAATCTCCGTTAATTTATAATTACAGAAAAGCAATGAAGCATTTTCTTCATTCTTAAATTAAAGTAAAATATTCACAAGTCTTTTTAAATGTATGTAGATTTCTTTTACATTATAATTTATAACTGAAAAGTTAATTTAAAGCCTCATTTCTGTAGGAACAATGTCAAAACGAATAACTATTCAGAGACAGTACATAAATAAATTTGACTCAAAAACGATTAAAAAGCTTGAGAGCTCAGATGGAGTCTCGAGACTTTCAGGTACTTTTTAAATTAAATCTACTTTGCTTCAGATCTTATAAAAATTTCACAATTAGTAAAACTAATTATTAGCCAATTCTGGATGAATGTCTTAAAACATTTGATTTATATTACTAATTTATGGTTTATTTTATGGTTTTTTTATGGTAATAGATTCTAAAGTTATTATTTTCTTACACACTTGTAAGGAAAATTGCAGCACCTCGCACTTTATACTATACAAATGAAACAATGAGCTTCTCTTTTTGAAGGCAATGTGTGGTTAATAGTGTCATAAAAAGCAGAAACTGTTTTAAAAAGTAATTCAATCCAAAGCGATCGATTTATAGCATTGTTAATTCGTTAGCACCATTGAGAGACGTAACTAGGGCGTGGAAAAGGTGGCGCCTGCCATGGGCGCATCAAGGTCTTTAGCAGGGTCATTTTTATTAATCAGACGATTTTACATAAAATTACGAAAGTTCTTTATAAGTTCTTAACTCCGTGACTAGTTTTAAATTGGTTAAATCTTTTTGTCGGCAGATCTAAGAATGTTTCCACTGCACATAAAAAAGTTTCCATCATAAAGTTCCACCATAAAAATGTATTTATAATTCTATATAAAGTAATTTAAAAGTTAATTTTGAAAATGCTGAAATAAATAAAAGTTTATTATTTGAACCATCTATATTTATTTATTTTTTTATATTGATTTATATCTCTTTCCTTTAACTTTGATTTTAGATCTTGAATAATATTGTACATATTTTAACATTTATCTATTTAACATTCACTTATTTCAATAATTGATTTTGAATCTGAAACTAAAACGATATTAAGCAATTAAATATTTATTGAAGTGATAACTTCTTATGGCACGGTGTAAACTCGCAAAACTAACAGGATTTGAGGGGAAATACGGGTAACGCGTCCTCTCCTCTATCTCTTCTTCGCTTCTCCCACTGACTGACTCTTTCAATCCCTTTCCCTCTCTATCTCTCCTTCGCTTCTTCCACTTCTCTCCCTCTTGCCGCCCTCCCTCACTCGTTCTCTACCCCTCTCCTCTCTCTCATACAATATGATGCAATACGACACAATATGATACAATATGGCACAGTAAAATGCAGTATGATATAATATGATACAGTATCACAATATATGATACAATATCATATGCTATGATGCAATATGATACAAAATAATACAATATATGATGCAATACCATATAATGTGATAGAATATGATACAGTATCATACAATATAATGCAATACGGCACAATATACTACAGTATGATACACTATCACACTATATGACACAATATGATACGATATAATGCAATATGATGTAATATCAATTTACTCTCATCGCGCGTAATAAGGCCGGCTTCAAGGTTCTTCACGCTTGACTACTTCTATCTCCCCCCCTGAGCGTCCCGTGACGGCGCCATCGCTCGGGCAGTCAAGGTCGCCAGAAGTTGTTTACATCGCGACGCTGCGCGTTTACTTTTGTACGTTCAGAGACTATATATGCGATCCTGAGTGTTGAGATAAGAGTGCTCGCTCGTCGCTTTAAATCCGGTTCAAACTGGATTTCAATCGTACCCATTATAGTGCCGTCTACCTCCGAGGCCGGCCTTATTACGAGCGATGAGAGTACATCATATGAAGTTATCACTTTTGCCTGGCGTCCCACGACGGCTCCCTAGTTTTTTGTCCCTGTTAAGAAAAATGATTAAAAATTCAAATTAAAATGCAGTCAGGCCAATGACAACAATGACGGTCGAAAAGGAGACAAAAGTGGTGAAGAGTAATGGCAGTTTGGAAAATTTACACGATTCAAGGGAGTTAAGAGGAAAAGTCAATAATGGATTTAAAAAATCCGAAGGATCACGTCTCCACGAAAACCTAGAGGATATCGACTACATTGATCGACCTTCTAGAGATCAAAACTTCAGTAGAGACGATCCAAGACGTCATAGGTAGAAATCCTAAACTTAAAAAAATGGTTAAAGTCTGGAAATATCACCGAGAATTTCACTACCGTTCACACATTTTCATTTATTTTTATTTTAATGTCTTTTAACTTTTTATTTTAATTTTTGTATTAAACCTTTATCGTTTTAGATTTTTAGATACTCTTTAAGTCTTTAGATAAAACATAATAGAATATTTTTTAATATTCATGAAAAAAAATTTGAAAAAACTTTTGGCAATTTATGTGGGTGAATTTATTTCTTATTTTGTATGTAGAATAAATTATTATTAGAGAAGAACAATTGTCAAATAAAACAGTGGAAAAATTGTACTTTTGTCAAATATATTATTATTAAACAAATTACCGTATTTTTATTTTTCCTGGGCAAAATACTTTTCTCTTAGTTTGTAGAAAGTTGGAAGTGTTATAAGTTATAAGAAAAAAAAAATTATGGAAAGATTTGTTGAGTTCATTATTTTTTTTTTCATTCATTATAATTTGAATATTTCGTATTAATGTAATTTAAATTTTTGTTGCATTTATTTAAACTACTTTTTTTTTCTTTGAAATTTAATTTATTTGTAATAATTATAATAATATATTGTAGTCGAAATCTAAATTAAATAAGAATCCAAGAATCTCGGTTATGTTTCCATTTTCCTTATTTTTAATTTATGAAATTGGTAATATAACTGAATTAGATGACTAGTCTTAGGTCGTCTGATGTCCTGGAGGAAGACCGGAACCGTAAACAAAATGCAGAGAGACAAACTCGAGAATATCCCCAGAACCTTGATAAATCTCGAAGGTATTTAAGTGAGGAACCTTTTGAAAACGGACGCGTGGGACAGCGTATGAGAAAGGAGGACGAATTTTCCCGACCTCAAGATATCTATCAGCGACCTATTGACGAACTCGATACGCCTCGCTTTCCAACGAGCATGGAAAAAAAAGAACCATTCTTTGCAAAAATAGTTAATCCGGGCGTAAAAATTATGAGAGTCGATCGAGACGTCGAAGAAACAATTGAGAATTATAGGTAACATTTTTTTAAAGCCAATAAGTGCTTGAGATTATCATATATTATATTTGATTTGAAACTAAAAAAATTTTTTCTCTCTCTAATTTCAGACATTCTGATTCAAGTCAGTATGATAATGTACCAACGCGAATGATTTCATCTTCGACTGGAATTTTGAAAAAGAGTCGCGACGCAGTTTTTAGTGTTCCTCGTCCAAGTAGATTATACAGACACCAGGATAAAACAAAGGACGAGATAGAAATGCTGGAAGAATATTTCAACACTTTCAAAACAACTTCGACTGGAACTCAAACAGGAAATCGACTGCCTTCATCCCCCAACGATCCGGGATACGTTCGTCACACTGCCAGCAACTGGCCTCAGGATCTCAAAACCAAAACACCTGGTGGAAGTCCTGAGCGAGATAGAGCCAAGTAATCTATTAGGACGTATTTCAAACCGTGTTATGCGAGTGTCTATTTTTGAGAATGTGTGTTTTATAGTGTGCTAGAATTTTCTAATTAAGAATTCGACTTTTTATTTTCCGTTTAGGAACAACAGTTAAAGTTGAACATTTTTTGTTGTTGAAGAGAAGCCATAAAGGAGTTTAGTCGATGTTTTCGAAAATCAAAAGTATTGGCATTAAAGTAAAGTCCAAAAATTAGACCCATTAAGATAGAGAGATTAAGAAATTGTAGGTAATTTCCTTTTGCTAGTATTATTGAGTATTATTAAAATTGCTATTTGAATTTTTGGATATCAAATACGTTGTCTAAAAGTGATATCAAGACTGCTATTCTATAATTAAACGCAGATGACAAGTCAACATTTGACATAAAAATTTTAATAAAAATTTATATCTTCTCTCCGACATTACATCATACATATACATATACATTATCAATAATGTAATCTGTAATAATCGCAAGCTGTTAGTCTTTGTCTTAACATCGTAATCGTTAAGATTAGTGTTTATAATCGTACATGTTTTTTTTCCTAACAATGATTGAGACTCTCTGTACCTACCGTTTTTTTCTTTTTCTTACTCTTTATAAATAAAAACGCTTGATACTAAATTAAAGACTTTCAACAAACATCTTTTCTTTTCCGAATGCATATATCTAGGCTTATTTTTTTTTTAAATAACTACGACTGGTTCACGTCTCAATCGTGACTTTAGTATTTGAGTGCAAATTCCCGCTTGGAGAATCTGGGTATTCCGCGCAACTCAGATTAGATCGGCTAAAATCGAATCAATTAAACGATCGGAAGACAAGTGTGTTTGAGAGAACTAACGAGTTCTAATCTACAAGTCCGAGCTTACGTTCTCTTTTTTCTTTATCTAATCGTGCCTACGCGTATTTACAAAATCGATAATTCGATTAATTACTTGAGCATTTGTTCTGGAACCGCTATTCTCTCCCATGAACGCCGTCTTCGAAGTAAGAATAATGGCTGAGCCCTTCAGGCGAGATTCTCTTCTGGTTAAACTTACACTGAGTGATGTGATTATCTAAATCGATCGAATCCCACGGGAGGACCTGGATTGTTTGTGGATCTCTGCTCCATCGTGATGTATTGTCTAATCAAACGCGAAATTTCGTGGGCCTGCTCGGTTTGAAGTCTCGTGATTCGTTGCTGCATCAAATTGCCGCATTTCATGTCCAGGTATAAAGTGCCTTCTTCCGATTTCACTTTGCGGGTCGAAATTACCTCGGAATATGGATAGTGGTAGAGTGTTTCCTGAAATTAATTTACCAATGTTAATTATTCACTTTAAATTATTCATTTTAAAGCAGAACTTGCTGACCAAAGTAAAAACTAAAACTCACATGTGTGATGAGGTCGATAAAAAGAACGCCGTGTCTGTTCAGAGCAAGGATGTGATCTCCGCCTTTTTCTTTTCCTTCTGGAGCTCTCTTCACTGCGAAGAAACTGGATCCAAATAGTGGCCATTTTGAAAGTATTTCTGAAAAAAAATTTTTATTTTTATTTATTGGTAGATTTAACAGACAATTGAGTCAATCCACTGACTTTCGTCTGAACCAATTTACATAATCAATCTTGGCCTTTATATTTACAACATTTATATTGTGTAAATGATCAAGTATCAATTTATAGTAAATAGGGGGAAACGTACCGAGAACTTGAGCTTTGCAGCCTGCGGGTGTATTATGCAGGACATTATTCCAGGCTTGTTGGACCATGTTTGCCCATTGCTGCGGTCTTGGTTCCCTTAAACTTAGCGCTGGTTTAGGGAGCAGGTATTTGACCTCCTTTGTGGTCGGCTCGTGTGTCATATCCGCTGCTCTATGCAAGAGAGCTGCGATCTGAGCCATGTCGTACTGTAATAAATTTCCAATTTTAAAATTCCATGCGAGATTTTCATAACATCATCCAAAGACTCAGTCTTAAATTCAAATTGTACTCACTATAACTTCCTGGGGTAAATGGTCACCGGGCAAAACTAACAGTAGGCCTTCCAAGTAATCAGGAGCGATTTGATTGAATACGACTTCTATGTACAATGGAGCATCGAGTCGAAGAGGATAATACCAAACAGATCTGAAATTAAAAACATATCAAGTTATATTGAAGGAATACTTAGTTTTAAAAATAGCTTGTTACTAAATCTTGGCAAATAAACACGAGACAATAATTTGGAAGATCATACCTGCAGAATATTAAGTAAAACACCTGATGATTTTTGTAAAGCTCAGTGGTCACATCAAGCACGTATTCATCCCGAGCTAATGGCATGGTAAAAGCATCACCATCGACGATGCAGTAAAGCGAAAACTCATCCATTTCATTTGGATTTCTCACAGATATCACGTTGCACATTTCTTCTATGACATCCTATAAATTTATAATGTACCAAATTAATTTATTTCCATAATTAAATTCAAACTTCTAAAATAATAATAATTCAATTTCCATTACTAACTTGAACAACAGTGGTGCATTTTGTGTTTATCACTCTCTCAGTTCCTCCCGGTAATCTATAAATCTGTCGCTTGGCATTTCTTCCGGCGCTAATCGCCATAATTTCCTCCACACTGGGAACATTTTTTCTGCCTCCGTATTTGACCGTTTTTCTTAAATTCTGAAGACAAACTGTAGCCGTACCATGATAGGCTCGCCTTTTATCGTAAGCAGCGGTTTCTAGATATTTGGTGAGATAAGGCTTGAGTCCATCAGAACATGTGAAATAAGCAGCGACGATGCTGAAAATTCTCCATCCTCGCTGACAACTTTCGGGGTTTGGACTCTTGTTATTTGTTGTTTGCTTCATTAGTTGACAGTAGACCTCGTCACAAAGTTGCTCGAATTTATGACAATGCTGAAAAAAATATATTGATTTTTAAATCGTCTGAAAATTTAAATTGGAATTTTTAAGAGAATAAGACATTGCCAGAAATGGTTTGTGTAAAGTTTGAGAGTTTAGATTGTAGAGGCACTTTAAGAAAGTAGTAACATTTAAAAATAAATTTTCGGTTTAAAAGTCATTAAATCTGTGTGCTCACCATTAGTATTGTGTAGACACACTTCACCTCGCTCATGTCTGGCGGAAGTGGCTGATCGCCCATGTACCTCATCAGGCAAAGGAAGCATTCTACAGCAAGGGCACTCAACTCATTGTCCAAACGCAGAAGACTCTGCTCAATAGGCACGGCCGAGTATTTAACCAGATCCACCTGTTCCTTCCAGGTCCACTCTGCACTGTCCTGCTGACCTTTGTTCTTCTTGTTCTTCTTCTTGCTTTTCAAAGATTCAATTACTTTTAGGGATCCACTGATCGAACCATCAGCCGTCTTCAGCATCTCGAACCTGAAAACAAAATTCGTTTCCTTAAATTCCATTACATTCTGGCATTGAGGGATTCCTTGATAAATATGAGTTGATTCCTTGATAAATTGAGAAAAATTTCCTTGGCTATTATTTTCAAAATAAATAATGATGAGCTTCATGATACAACAAGTGCCTGATTGGAATTTCTTACACTTGACGATCGTTGGCATCCTTACAATAAATTCTTGAGGCTCATTCCAAAGTTATTTACGCTGATGATCAATGAAGAATCGTGAGTGTTTTTTTTTTTGTTTTACTAGAGGCACTATGAAGAGCTCAAGGAGAAATGAAGTGCATTACGAAGAGGCTACCTGCATTGCGATGATATCTGAGAATCGCGAGTGTTATGCTTTCTCAACACGGCTCTTACCTAAGACAATTCCGCATTGACGTTATTTTAATTTAATTGACAACCGCATCGATTTCGTTCCATCGAGCCATCATCAGAATAACAGATACTACAGTCAGGAAATACGCGTCGATCTTAGGCTTATGTGGGGTGGATGAACAATAATCGTATAATATTTCTGTTCAGTATTCACATCTAATTTGCTTTCGATCCTTTGAATCAATTAAATTTATAAACTAATCTAATCTTTATATTGTTGCAATTAAAAAATCTGTAATCCAATTTCAATTTTGAAAATAAACCTCTTTCTATCTTGAAAGTCTTAATTCCGTTTAGGTAAATTTTTCTTTGCCTCTTCAACCAAAAATTTGAACCGAGAAGAACAATCGAACATTAAGAATGGAAGAGCCAGGAGAAAGGGTATTAACATTTTCCGACTTTCTTCAATTAGCATAAGGTGCCTTTTTATGTAACGCTCATCCACCTTTTTCAGGGAAGTGCGACCGTGAACAACAGGCCTCTACGTATAACGGATTTTATGGGTATTATATCTTCAACAGACGAATAAACTACTAGTATCTTGTTTCCTGAGGCGAGGTTGTTAATTAACAATTCAACGTTAACATCAAATCATGTTTTTTTTTTACTGGCTGAGTGAAATCCAAGCGAATGAGGAAGTGTCTAGAGTAGTTGATTTCTGGTACTCTTACTGATTTGTATTCGTTATCAGGGAGCAGCTTTTCTGTGACGAGTGGGGAATGCAAACACTTTCCAACGAAAGTTAACACTTGTATATTTCTTCTGGAATGTATTCGTGGATCAAACTGATAATTAAACGAGTATTGGAGAAAGAGTTGAATTTCGTGCTGTAAGGTACAGTGAAATCTTGAGCCTGATTTTATCAGATAAATATTTAATATCAAAAAGAATCAGTTGCGCCTTATTCTTTTTTAAAAATCTTATTTTATTGATGCTAGATAATATTTAATTTATTTGAAAGTTTTATTTTGTCATATAGCTTGTGTCGTAAAATAACTTTCTTTATTATTCGTTTCATCTGATTAAAATATCAGGGAAACCTAGTTTACTTACTTTTTCTGATGGTTGAAACTATGTAGTTGCTATTCTTTACTCACATTAATTTTAATTGTGCCATTGTGTATTCAGGGTCACTTACAACTTTCTCATTCAAGATTAGACAGTAAAAGGAATTAATGGATTATTCTGGTCTTCTGGTGATGAATTAGGAAATGCATTCACTAAGTAAATAGTATAAAATTCCTGTTTCTACTATTTAGTTGGAAAACTCGTATTTGACTGTTGTGAATGCATTTTTTCTTGTTTTAGACGAAGTTAATGGAATTATGTATGTAAAAAAGTCGATTATATTTCAACCTTTTAACAAAGCATCAAACTTCATTTTGCTTAAAAATTTACAAACTCTTGATTTTTTAAATCAATGGGAAAAGTTCTAGAATTTAATGTTTAATTTAGAAATCTAAGATTACACATTCTTTAAAAACATTGACCCAGAACAATGATTGGATCGAAAAAATACACTATCGTCGAGAATTATTGAGAAAGCACCGTTTTATTTATGAAAGCTTTCTTAATTTTAATAATATGGGAGATACAATTTTTTTCTCCAAACAGGTTGAAAACTATCAAAATCAAGATAAGCCCGAAATGAAAGTAATGTATAATATGTAGGTAGAAATTAAAAGTCTCTAAAAAATTGTTCTAAATGTTTCCTAGATTTTTTCCGAGTTTAAACAATAAACATGGTAACTCAAAAAAGTCGCAAAATGTCAATCATGACGTGGAGTTGCTCAGAACTTGAGCAATCATAAGAAAAACAAGTGACATCTCAATTCTCGAGAGTAGTGTAATTTTCCAATGGGAAAAATACTTGAGAGTTAAAATTAAAGTCAAAATTCATACTTACTTTTCGGTACTTTGTCTGAAATTGAGCATTGCATATTGCAGCAACGAATGCTTTCCATCGTTGACGACTGGTCCACTCTCGTATATGCTCTCTTCCTGTGACCTGCCAGTCTCTTCCTGATGCCGCCATTCCTGATTTTCAACGTTTTTATTAATCTGGTTCTTCTGATGGTGAACGTTGTTGATCTGGTTTGCAGCTGATACATGGTTGGAGACCCTCGCAGACGAGTGTCCTTCATGATCATTTACGTGATTGAAATTGGATTGGTTGTGAGAATGATTGTGAACCGCGTGGGAAGTTGCATGATTGGCCTGTGATTGGATCGACTTAGTGATCTGCGAGACGTGATTCTCGTGATGAATCGATTTGTGTGATGGTTGTTTATGTTCAACCTGAAATTAAAAAGGACAAATTATTAAACGATTGACCCCTGGTACCTGACCCTGGCCAATCATTTTCATTTTGTCCCTTTTCCCTTATCAGCCTTAAGGACCCTTGTAAATCCTGGAAGTAACAGGACGACGAGATAATCGTTATTTTATTTCTTTTCTATTTTTTTCCTTTTCACTGGACATGCGTCCTACCCTGGATCCCGATCGATCTCTCACACGAAGAACTCGTTCCTCCACGCGATCGAATACCGGTACTCATGCTAGCTTGCCAGCACCGATTTCTGACTCGCTTGTTCGCGAAGAATGCGTCGGTCCTGCAACCGGTACAATCTCGATTCCGCGTTTCTCGGCCCCCAGGATATTTAGTAATCAAGTCGAATTACCTAATTAGCTGCTCAGATTCTAGCCTGATCGCCATCTTTACTGGAACTAAACTGATAAGATATGATTTGAGAACAAATCAAATAATTCTTCGACCGATGATGATTAATTAGAGGATGTGTGGTTTGTTTAGTCTTACGGTCATCATAAAATAAAAACAATAATTTGAGTCAAAGAGATTTTTC
>JBAGKK010486249.1:0-12368 GCA_037177015.1 Euceroptres primus
CTGAAGACTGCTCGCTCGAATAGGCTCGGATCGATGACACTCTACCCTCGAGCCGTGCCGTCAATCCGGTGGTCAGTGTGCAATATTTTTCAAGTTTAAATATCAATTAGATATTCTTTTAGAGACTTATATAATGTTATTCTATCATAAAAACATTGTAATCAAAATAAAATATTGCTTTAAAATTATTAGAAACTGTTTATGAATTTACAAATAGTCTACACGGAGAAAATGCTGAAGCATTGTATGCTTTTCTCTACACGACTGGTTCGTTTATAGAAAATGCATGATTTCTGCCCATATTTTATTTTGAAACCTATTGTCGCGGAAAAATTTCCATCAGAAGAACTTAATGTTACGGAAATTTCCGTAACAATAGTCTATTGTCAAGGAAAAATTTCTGTGGAAATAACAGAAATAAATAAATAAATAATAGTCCATTATCACGGAAAATGTCCGTAAGAATAAGTTATTGTTACGGAAATTTCTGTTACAATAGTCAATTGCCAAGGAAAAATTTCCGCGGGAATAAACTATTGTTACGAAAATTTATGTAACAATAGCCTATTGTCACGGAAAAAATTCCTTAAGAATAACTTATTGTTACGGAAATTTCCATAACAATAGTCTATTGTCACGGAAAATTTTCCGTGAGAATAGCCTATTGTTATGGAAATTTCCGTATCAATAGGGAACTAAAATTTCCTAAGAGTTTTTCGCTGAGGGGCTGATTATTGCAAAATGCGAGCTTACGGATTTAAAATTTTTCATTATTTATATGTAATACTACAAAACTGAAAAAATGTAAGAGGGGACATGGAACCGGATGACATTTACTCATATTTAATCGAATTTATTTTTATACAGGATAAAGCACAAATAATTGTCACATAAAATTTTGCAGATAAAAACACGCCTATTAAAATCATGTAATTAAAACAATTATTTCTTCATATATATGCGAATAATATTCCAAGGACATGATATTGCCGACTTTTTGATTTTCACCCATAAAAGGGTGATCCTTATTTATAGAGTAAATTTTTTTAAAATTCGTTTGCTACCACTGGAGGAATTTGTTCGTATGCCCGAAAAAAAAAGGTACATCAAATTTTAGCCAAATCGGTTAAGATTTACCCACCAAACATGGGCTTTGAAATTTCCCATGGGATTTACATGGGAGAAATCACGCAAAAACGAAAAAACTGCATAACTTTTTCAATTTTTATTCGAATCATTCTATCTCCGAGACCAAAAATTTGTATCGGATGTTTAAAATATCTTTATAGTCAAAAACTCAAAATTTTGGAAAATCACAAAATGGCGGCCATCTAAATGGGCCCAAAAATGCTATTTCTTAAAGTTAATAACAAAGGATGACCAAAAATTGTGGAAAAATTTAATAATTTATTCTCAAGTGATTATAAGATCTCAAAATATACAATTTTGAAAAGATACAAAATGGTGGCTAATTCAAATCCAAAAAATACCTTTTTCCCACAGTTTTCAACGTAATACTTTTAAACTTCTGGAAAACTAACTTTTTAGCTTAAGAAATTACTTGATAATTTTAAAAATATAAAATTTTGAAAAAACACAAAATGGCGGCCAATTCAAAATTAAAAAATAGTTCATTTTTATAGTTTTCAACGAAATACTTTGAAACTTCGTAAAAGCAATGTGTTTGGCTTCAGAAACTACTTGATAATTTTAACAATCCAAAATCACTCGCTTGCGTATTTATGTTTTGATTGTTTTTATAATTGCCTCATTAACTCAAGTATAAAGCAAATTAAATTAATGAAAAACTGATATTTACTGAATTTGACGTTTGTATGAAAGTTCATCCAGAAGTTTTGAAATACAAATGCATATTGTACAGCTGTTGCGGTTTCGAGTGTACCTCATTCCAAGCATGAAACGATATGCATAACACGAGTGCCACTAGGGCTTAAGGGCATGAGCCATATTTTGGTAATTTTACAGAAGGGACAAAAAAATCCTCAAAACTCTAATTTTCAACTGAAAAAAAACTTCTTCCCGAAATATGATAGAAAATGCTAAAAAATTGCGAGAGATGCTCAGAAAATGAAGGAAATAAATTTAGGTTAGCGTTTGAGTGAAAACAGAATTCAATTCCGTTATTATGATTCATTTATTTAAATCTTTTACACTTCAATAAATGAATTTTCCTGCCATATTTAACTGCGTGCATGAACCACAAATGTGCGCTAAATTGAAAATATTGAAATATCATGGTATTATATGTCGCCCTTCAAATATAAACTGAACAGAAAGAGAGAAAGAGCTTACCAATGTGACAGATGAAATTATTAATGACAGTTTATTACTTCAATTCATTGCGGCATTTATAGAAACCGTTGTAATTGCCTCACACACTGAAAACATTACACGGCGGTTACTGACCTGAAAAACTGGAAATTAGTCTAGGATTTGCAGCACTAAGAAAAAACCGGAAATTCGTTTGAAATTTGAGAATTAAAAAATTTTTTTGTAATAAATATTGTTTCACTCTTGGAAAGAAATTACTTTTTGAATTGATTTATATTTAAGAATTCAAACCTTGGCAGCTTATTGTTTATTGCTGGTCAGCATATCAATTAAAAATACCAGTAAACTTAGAATAAACAACTAATGGAAGTGACAAAATTCCAGTTTTTGTAAAAAGTGGCTTAAAAAATCAATGAGGGCTTTCTCAATAATAAAAATTTCACCCCTTATTTAGTTCGGATGTTTGATACGCGTCTACTTGGTACAAATTAACGTTTGTTGGTGGATAGCATAAATTTAAAATATTAGTAAGCTTACAAAATAAACAACAATTGTGAAAATGACAAATTTATATTTTTTGGAAAAAGTGTAAAATCAATAAAGGCTCTCTTAGACGTCTATTCCCCTTTTTTCCTATTTTCCCCTTTTTCCGATCAATTTTCCAAGAATTATAATAAATAGAAACTTTTAACATTCAAAAAAGCATGTCACAATATTAAAACCTTAAAGATTCAAACTCTTCTAGAATCTTCTAGAAACTTTAAAACTTTTCCCAAATTTAGAATTTTCTAAAATATTCTAGTCTGACTAAATGTTCCAAACTCTTTTTTTAGTATTCTGTTTAGTATTTTCTGGGTTTTCTAGAATATTTGCTAGAATTTTTTTCTGGGTTCTCCTATAATCTTATAAAATCTTACCGCGTTTTCGAAAATTCTTTAATATTTTTAAAAATATACTAGACTATTCCAGAATCTTCTAGAATCCTCCAAAATATTCTGAACTCTAAAATTCTGCAGAATTTTTTAGAGAACCCTCTAAAATCTGCAAAAACTCACATAATCCTCAAGAATCTTCTGGACTCTTTAAAAATCTTTCTAGAATTCTTTAGACTTTTCGAAATTCTTTTTAAAAATAATAAATTTAAAATAATCCAGAAGAAATTATAAGTTTAAGGAAGAATTCAAAAGATTTTGCAGGATTCTAAAAGATTCTAAAACAGTCTAGAATATTTTGAAAAATTATACTAGATTTTAGGATGTTTTTGAAGATTTTAGAACTCTGAAAAAGTCTGAATATCTCTGTAAGAGTATTAAAAAATCCTGGGAAATTTTAGAAGATTCTAGACAATGCTGAAGGGTTTTAGAAGATGCTGGAAGAATCAGAAAATCTTTGGAAGATTCTAAAATATTATTTCAAAAACTTGAAGATTCTAGAGCAATTTGAAGGATTTTGGGAGATTTAACGAATTTACAAGAATATGAAAAATTAAAAATATTGTAGAAAATTCCTAAAGATTGTCGAAAAATCCAAAAGATTTAAGAAAAGTTAAATTTCGTTAAATTAAACGTTAACTTAAAGTTAACTTTCGTTAACTTCATCGTATAATTAAAATTATTTTTTGGGAATATTATACAGCCTCTGGTAATATATTTTTATGATTTAATTTCTGGTGTATTTTCAATCAATACAATTTTATTTGTTAATTAAAGTCTGAGTTTTCTTATAAAAATGTTGTATTTATTAACTTTTATTGACTTTTTTAGAATTTTTAACAGAAACCAATGTATTTGTTAACTTTTATTGACTTTCTTAGAATTTTTAAAAGAAACATATCGCCCTCTTTCCTCCTTTTTCCCTCCCCCTTTTTTCATATCAGAAATCCCCTATTTTCCGTAAAATTAAAGAACTGAACCGCTGTGATTTCTGATACTAGTAAACTGAAAATTAACAACTATTTCAAAAGTAACAAATTTCCATTTTTTAGAAAAACTCAATAAAGTAATGAAGGTTTCCTCCATAATGAAAAAATCCCCCCCCCTTTTTGGCCCGGATAATTATTTTATTTGTTAATTAAATTCGAGTTTTCTTATAAAAATTTTGTATTTATTAACTTTTATTGACTTTCTTGGAATTTTTAAAAGAAACCAATGTCACCATTTTTCCCTCTCCCCTTTTTTCGAAACAGAAATCCCATATTTTCCCTAAAATTAAACTACCGAACCGTTGTGATTCTTAATACCAGTAAACTGAAAATAAACAACCATTGCAAAAGTGACAAATTTTCACTTTTCGGTAAAAGTAGCTTAAGAAATCAATGAAGACTTTCTCAATAATAAAAAATTTCCCCTCTTCTTTGGCCCGGATAATTATTTTATTTGTTAATAAAATGCGAGTTTTCTTATAAAAATGTATTTATTAACTTTTATTGACTTTCTTGAAATTTTTAAAAGTAATCAATGTATTTATTACCTTTTATTGACTTTCTTAGAATTTTTAAAAGAAACCAATGTCCCCCTTTCCTCCTTTCTCCCTCCCCCTTTTTTCGAAACAGAAATCCCATATTTTCCCTAAAATTAAACTACCGAACCGCTGTGATTCCTGATACCAGTAAACTGAAAATAAGCAACTATTGCAAATGTGACAAATTTTCACTTTTTGGAAAAAGTAGCTTAAGAAATCAATGAAGGCTTTCTCAAAAATGAAAAATTTTCCCCATTTAGTGGCCCGGATAATTACTTTATTTGTTAATTAAATTCGAGTTTTCTTATGAAAATGTACTTATTAACTTTTATTGACATTCTTGGAATTTTTGAAAGAAACCAATTTATTTATTAACTTTTATTGTCTTTCTTAGAATTTTTAAAAGAAACCAATGTCTCCCTTTCCCCCTTTCTCCCTCCCCCTTTTTTCGAAACATAATTCCCCTATTTTCCCTAAAATTAAACTACTGAACCGCTGTGATACCTGGTACCAGTAAACTAAAAATAAACAACTATTGCAAAAGTTACAAATTACCACTTTTTGGAAAAAGTAGCTCAATAAATCAGTGAAAGCTTTCTCAATAATGAAAAATGTCCTGTTTTGTAATAAATTAGTATTTTTTAAAATAATGTTTACAAGTCACTTTATATTTTTTACCTTAGAGTTCTAAAATGTTTAATCCTTTTCAAAATTTAAATAGTAAAGCAATTCATATTATAAACGTTTAAAAGTTATTTTAATTTATTTTAAAATTTAAAAAAAAATTATTCTTGATCGAGAAAACCAATAAGTAGCTGGGAATTTTTTTCTCAAATTTGAGTAGCCACCCTGAAACAGGAAAGCGTAGTCGATATATGTATTAATAATGGAAAACGAAATTTGAAAATAAAGTGGCTTTCACGAAACAAAAATGAGCAGATTTTCATCATGTGCTGATTATTAGCTTAGCCTTCTTCATTGTTATCGCACCTGTCTCGCGGTTGATCGCTCGCGAGAATGTGTAAGAAATTCCAGGAATCTGTAGGAAAACATAATGGCGCGTTGATCGGTGGATAATGGAAAAAGTATTTAGGCAAGCCGCGAACAAATATCCGCCCTTGTTCATGTAAAACGTAACCGATGACGCGAGGAAACCAATTTATAAAATGAATTTTATTGACCAAGTCACTCCACATTCAGTGACCTGTTATGCCTCTAGGTATATCGATGATCCGTTAACCACTGCTCGTGGTTGATGATACTTTCAGATCACTTTTTTCCGTTCACCAAACGCGCTATTGACTTTAATTCGCTGCTTCTCTTTTTTTGGGATCTTTTTCAACTTTCATTTTACACCGCATTAACTCACGAGCGTATTGTTTTTGCTTAATCGCTTTAGGTTGGGTCACTTATATACCATCTGGTTTTGGGAGACGAATTTCGGACCGGAACCCGGGCATATTTTTTGAGAAAGGTGCCAAAAATCACATATGCGTGGACTGTTGCTCTCCTATGGATTTTAGCGAAAAAAGGTAGAGAGAGAGAAGAAAGTAGACAAAATTCTGAGAAATTTGGAAAAAAATAATGCCCTAACACCAATACTTTTCGAGAAATAGCGTTTCGAAAAAACCTGTTTTGTTCTATTTTTGCCCAAAAATCGCTACTTTTAAAAAAAACCATCTAGAATTTGTAAAATCGATTGACCTACGCCAAAATGGTCTGCAGATGACTTAAATTAGACGTAATTATCTTTAATTTAAGAAAAAGAACAACCCTCTAGGTCCAATAGATCGCGAACTACGACCTCTCAAATATGACACCTTTTTGCCTGCTTTTATGACCAAAAATCATAGGTTTAGTTTTTGTGAACTAGAGCATTCTGTAATAAATCTACGTTTATGCTGCCAGAGCATAACTAAAAGTACATAAAACTCCATGTAAATTGAAAAAACAACAATGTTCTATCTTGATAAACTTCGGAGTTATGAATTTTTGAAACTTTGTGTTTTTAACTGTTTTTCTCAAAAAATGGAAAACACGTTTTCTTGATTATTTCTGTAATCCTAACGTGAAAATTACATAAGGATAAATAAAAGAGGCTTGTCTCCTAAATTAATTGAAAGTAGGTAAGTATTCATTATTTATAAATGAAACAAAATATTTTTTTAAAGCAGTAAATAAAGGAATGGGCCCTGTTTAACATAATTATTCTGTTCTTTGTAGAAGGAATGGAAAGTGGATAATAAACATTTTTGATTATTTTATTTTATGCAATACTACATCTCGTTTTCGTACTACACAGGAGGTATACCTATTTTCAATTAATTTAAGAGACAAAAGTAGTCGTAAGTGCTAAAAAAATAAATACTTAATTTTCAATAACATTTATTTGTTTATAAATATGTTTTATTGCTCATGAGAAGTGATGTATAAACCATTTTGAATTAATTTCTGCGAAAAAAAGAATGAAAAATGTGCAAAAAATGACAAATTATTTTGTAAAAAAATTAATAAATTTAAATAATTATTACTTTAATTATGAAAAATTTTTAATTGATCATTATTAAGCATTCAGTGCATTATATTTTATTGTATTAGTGAAAACATGACTGAAATTACATTTTTCAGTACCTTTGACTCACAAAAGACATGTCAACATCGGAAGATCATAACTTTTGACCTATTCAAGTTAGAACCACGCTTTTTTTTAATTTCTCAGAATTGAGTCCTCTTTCATTTATTCTTACGTAATTTTCAAGTCAGGATTGCAAAAATAATCAAAAAACGTGTTTTCCATTTTTTGAGAAAAGCAGTGACAAACACAAAGATTGAAAAATTCATAACTCCGAATTTTATGAAGATAGAACATCGTTTTTTTTTCAATTTATGTGGAATTTCATGTACTTTTAGTTATCCTCTAGCAACGTAAACGTAGATTTATTAGGAAACGCTCTAGTTCACAAAAACGAAGCCCACGATTTCTGGTCATAAAAACAGGCAAAAAGGTGTCATTTTTGAGAGGTCATAGCTCGCGATCTATTTGACCTAAAGGATTGTTCTTTACCTTAAATTAAAGATAGTTACGTCTAATTTCAGTAATCTGTAGACCATTTTGGCATAGGTCAATCGATTATACGAATTATAGATGGTTTTTTGAAAAGTAGCGAGTTTTGGGCAAAAATCGAAAAAACAGAATTTTTTGAAACGCTGCACGGTTAATCTCGATTACATTCAACCCAAAAGTGCTTGCACATCCAGTTTCTCTTTTCCACGTGTTTCCGGGATGCCCCCCGGTTATTTTAAGTCAAGAAAGAAAAAAATTGTACTACGCGTTTTTAAGAAAAAAGGTTTTTTTCATTTTGTACCATTAAAAATCTCATTTTTTTGAAAATGACGCAAAATATGAATAGAAGTTCAAAGTTAAAAATTGTTTTCCTTCCTAAAATCTATAAAATTATACCCTTACCAGATTTTTATCTTGCGTATTTTAACAAATTTTTCGAAAAAAATGGGGAAAAACGATAAAAATTGAATAAAATAGCATTTAGTTTAATTTAACATTTTAGTTTTAAAAACGTTTGTTTTTACTTTAGTAGCAATGTGAAAAACATGTTATATACGATTAATAAGTTTCCTAAGCCTCAAAGTAAAGAAAAATGTGTTTCTATCTTTAAAATTGAAGAAATATCATTTTTAAGAATTAAAAATCTCACTTTTCTCGTAAACGAAGTAAAATATAAATAGTAGTTCATAGTTTAAAAATGTTTCCTTTCCTGAAATCTACGAAATTGCACCCTTGCCAGATTATATCTTGTGTATTTTAACAAAAATTTTCCAAAAAAGTATAAAAAGTTCTATAAAAGCAAGTAAAATAGCATTTAGTTTAAAGAACTTCAAAACTTTATTTTTAAAATCGTTTGTTTTTAGTTCAGAAGCAATGTGAAAAACATGCTTCATCAGATTATTAAGGTTTCTGATCTTTAAAGTGAAAAAAAATTTATTTTTATCTCCAAAATTAAAGAAATACAATTTTTAACGATCGAAAATCTTATTTTTTTCGAAAACGAGAAAACGAAAACGACGCAAACTATGAATAGCAGTTTATTGTTCAAGCTTGATCCCCTTCCTGAAATCTATAAAATTATACCCTTACCAAATGTTTATCTTGTATATTTAAACCAATTTTTTCAAAGAAATAGAAAAAATCGTTAAAAATGGACTAAAGTAGCATTTAGTTAAACGAATTTTAACATTTTATTTTTAATATTTTAAATATATTATTAGACATGAAGACTTTTGTAATGGCAACGAACAAACATGTTTTTCACATTGTTACTAACCAAAAAGCAAACGTTTTTAGAAATAAAATGTTGAAGTTCGTTAAAGGCAATTCTATTTTAGTCGCTTTTATCGATTTTTTCTATTTTCTTTTTTGAAAAATTTGTGATTTTTGGCACCTTTCTTAAAAAATATGCCCGGATTCTGGTCCGAAATTCTTGTCGCAAAACCAGATGGTATATAAGTGACCCACAATGAAGCGATTAAGCAAAAAAAATGCGCTCGTGAGTTAATACGGGATTTCGCTTCTTTTTCCGACAATTTGACTAAACTAAAATGGCTACCTAAATTTTTAATTGAACTATTATTTATTATGGTATAATAATGCGGCAGGTGTCCCTGATGCAGCGACACGTTCTTAATAAATTTTCTATATTTTACACTTAACGAATAAATCGGTGCGGGATGCCGCCGCGGTATAATCTGAAACGAGCGTGCGACTCTCTATGGGGCTTAAAATAGTACTTAATTTCGACCGCTTCGGCGTACCCTCCATTAAAATGGCGAACCATTATCCATTTGCTTGCGGCGGCACGACCACGCTGTAATGTACAGTATGGGGTCGACGCTATTGGCTGGAAAAAGTCCTGGACGCACTGCACTTGCTACCGTTCAAGCCGTTTAGTTTAGAGGTAATAGCACTACAGGATCGGTGATTTTTTCAATGTGAATTCGAGCTAAAAATTAAAAACGGAAACTATCTCTTCCACTAAAACACCCATTTCTTGCTTTTCCAGGTGAAACAACCATTCAATGTTCAAAAAGCTTTTAAGCTCATTTCCTCATTTTTCAGTTTTAACAATCCTTCCATTTTCATAATTTTATAAAGCTTTTACGGTTTTTAGGATAATTTTAAAAGAAATCTTATCATTCGTTTTTCATTTGTACTTTAGTACGACTCTCATTTTTTATTAAATCAGAGTATCTACACTCAGAAAAATATTTGTTTGATTCAAAAAAAATGTTTTTGAATCAAACAAATTATAACGTTGATATGGGATCAAACAAATGTTGGTTTGAGTCGAAGAAATTCTTTATTTGTCCTTATTTATTTTATTTGAATAAATTTTGATTTGGATTCAATACATCTTTTGTTTGAATTAAATAAAGTTTTTGTTTGCTTTAAACATGTTTTGTTTTAAATGAAGTAATGATTTTGTTGTATAAACTTTATTCAATTTTATAAATAATTTTTAAAAAATTTCAATTTTGTGGTTAAGAAGTGTTAAGTGCAAGACACCACTTTTTTTTTTACTACATGTCGGGATGCGCGGGATGCGTAACGACGGTATTTTAACGTGTTTCAGACGCCTTTTATTCAGTATGATTGTAGTCTTTATTGTAAGAAAGATCCTTCTGCGCTGTTAGCGTTTTGCTAAAAAACTATCGTATGCGAATAATAATTTTTGTTTAATCAAACAAATATTTGTATAAACTTATGGATTTAATTCAAGCAAATCCTTTATTTGAATCGAACAAATTGTACCAAAAAAATTATTTGTTTCGATTTATAAGGTAGATATTTTTCATTTATTAAAATGAAATCAATGTTTTGTTAATTGAAACAAAAATTTTTTTCTTTCAATAATATGATATCAAACAAATTTTTGTATTTGATTTAAACAAACTTTTTTCTAAGTCTAGCATCCTGGAAATCCTTGAAAACCTGGAAAAGTCCTTGAATTTTCTTTTACCTGGAAAAGTCCTTGAATTTAATTCATAGTCCTGAAATTCTTATCTCTACATCTGAATTAGTAGTTTTCTTCAAATCCATTAATGAGATGAAATAATTTCAAATTAAATAATTATTTATCAATTGCTTCAGTCGAGCCTTCAGTAAGCTTTTGTAGAAAACTACTGACTCACTTAGTAAGGCTAGTTTACTAATTCAGGTAATTGTGCAGTTTAGTGTCTTTTCTCAATTTAGACTTTTTCGATTCGGCTTTTTTTTAAAAAAAGCTCTATTTTATCACCAAAATAAGCATTCAATCGGGAGAGCTCGACAAACTAATGCACTTTTTATTATTATATTAAAATATTTTAAAATATAAACTTAAAATTTTAAAAATTCCCAATTTCCAGTTTTTCGCTGCGATCTTTTTTTAAAAGCTTTATTTCATCGTTGAAACATAAAATCAATAGGGGAAGATCAAGGATCTAATGTTCTTTTTATTATTTTATTAAACAACTTAAATAAATTTATACTTAAAATTTTTGAAATTCACAATTTCGAGTTTTTCGCTCTGGTCTTTTTTTTAAGCTTTATTTTATCATTGAAACAAGAAATCCATCCTTTCTGTGACCCTCCCCCGGAATAATAGAACTTTTCTATAAAGTCAGAAGATATTGCATAATATAATTTATATAATTTATAAGTCTTAAAAAATTATATTATACTGTACAATATCTTCTGATTTCTGATATATGGAGAAATTTAATTAAACAAGGGGGCACACAAAGGGAATTGGGGTCTCTTCGTTTCATCGAATTCCTAGCCAATTAAATGAAAATTTATGTGCCCCCCCCTGATTAATAACATCTCTCCATATAGCAGAAGATATATTCAAGAAATATTAATAAACTTTTATTTAATTGTGTTCCCCTGATTAATTAAATTTTTCCATAAATCAGAAGATATTATATAATGTAATATAATTTTTGTTAAAGCTTACGAATTATATTTCGCAAATAAATAAAATTACAATTTTTTTCAGTTCCCCAATTGATTTCTTGTTTCAGTGATAAAATAAAGCTTTTTTAAAAAAAGGCCTAAGCTAAAAACTCTAAATCGGGAATTTTTTTAATTTTAAATTTAAATTTTTAGGTTTTTTAAATAAAATAATAAAAAGTGCATTAGATTCTGGAGTTCCCAGGATTGATTTCTTGCTTGAGTAATGAAATAAAGCTTTTTTTAAAAAAAGGCAGCAAAAAACTGGAAATTGGGAATTTTTTTAAGGTTAATTTTCAAGTATTTAAATAAAATAATAAAAAGTACATTAATTTCACGACCTCCACGGATTTATTTCTTAGCTTGTTGATAAAATGAAGCTTTTTAAACAAAACCGGATCAAGAAACTCAAAATTGGATTTTTTTAAAATTAAAAATTTAAATATTTAAGTTTTTTAAATAAAATAATACAAAGGGCATTAGTTGCTTGAACTCCCCCGATTGCTTTCTTGTTTGAGTAATGAAATAAAGCTTTTTTTAAAAAAAGGCCTAAGCTAAAAACTCTAAATCGGGAATTTTTTTAATTTTAAATTTAAATTTTTAGGTTTTT
>JBAGKK010486260.1:5281-16344 GCA_037177015.1 Euceroptres primus
ACTAGTAGTCACTTAAAGCCTTATAAAGTCACTAGTAGTCATTTAAAGCCTTATAAAGTCACTAGTAGTCCCTTAAACCCTTATAAATTCACTAGTAGTCACTTAAAGCCTTATAAAGTCACTAGTAGTCATTTAAAGCCTTATAAAGTCACTAGTAGTCCCTTAAAGCCTTATAAATTCACTAGTAGTCACTTAAGGCCTTGATAAGTTACTTCAAGTGACAGAAAGTCACTAGTATTCACTTAAAGTCTCGGGAAGTCATTAGTAGTCACATGAAGTCACTTAAAGTCTCAAGAAGACACTAGTAGTCACTTAAAGACTCAAGAAGTCACGAGTAGTCACTTCAAATCCCGGGGAGTCATCAGTAGTCATTTAAAGTCTCAGGATGTCACTTAAAGTCTCAGAAAGTCACTAATAGTCACTTAAAGTTTCGGGAAGTCATTAGTAGACACTTAAAGTCTGAGGAGATCACTTAAAGTCTCAGAAAGACATTAGAAGTCACTTAGAGCCTCAGAAATTCACTAGTAGTCACTTAAATCCTCAGAAAGTCACTAGCAGTCACTTAAAGCCTCAGAAATTCACTAGTAGTCACTTAAAGTCTCAAGAAGACACTTAAAGTGGCAGAAAGTCACTACTAGTCATTTAACCTGTCAAAAACTCCCTGGTAGTCACTTAAAGTCTCAGAAATCACTAATAGTCACTTAAAGTTTCGAGAAGTCATTAGTAGTCACTTAAAGTCTAGTCTAGTCACTACTAGTCACCTAAAGCCTCAGAAATTCACTAGTAGTCACTTAAATCCTCAGAAAGTCACTAGTAGTCACTTAAATCTTCAGAAAGTCACTAGTAGTCACTTAAAGTCTCAAGAAGTCACTTAAAGTGGCAGAAAGTCACTACTAGTCATTTAACCTGTCAAAAACTTCATAGTAGTCACTTAAAATCTCAGGAAGTCACTTAAAGTCTCAGAAAGTCACTAATAGTCACTTAAAGTTTCGGGAAGTCATTAGTAGTCACCTAAAGTATGAGAAGATCATTAAAACTCAGAGGAGATCACTTAAAGGCTCAGAAAGTCACTAGTAGTCACTTAAAATCTCAGAAAGTCACTAGTAGTCACTTAAAGTCTCATAAAGTCACTAGTAGTCACTTAATGTCTCAGAAAGACACTAGTAAGCACTTAAAGTCTCAGAAAGTCACTATTAGTCACTTTTAGTCTCAGAAGTCACTAGTAGTCTTTTAAAATCTCAGAAAGTCACTAATAGTCCCTTAAAGTCTCAGGAAGCCACTAATAGTCACTTAAAGTCTCATGAAGTCACTTGTAGACATTTGTACTCTCTTTTAGTCCCAAAAACTCATTATTCGTGGCGTGATGCTTCATGGAGTCTTCTAAACTCACGCGAAGTCTCGTGCTGTCATAAAGTGACTTGCAGTCTCTAGAAGTCACGTTGAATCACTTTGAATTCATAAGAAGTCTCGTGAAGTGACTTGTAATCCGTTTAAAGTCTCTGGAAGTCCAATGTAAACACTTGCAGCCGCAGGTCGTCACTGGTAGTGATTTTCAGTCCGTAGAAGTCTTATAAAGACGTGTTGTCACTCGATGTCTGATGAAGTCTTATAATCTCGCTTACAATTATTAGAATCCTCATGAAGTTACTTGCAGTTATTATAAGCCTCATGGTAGCCACTGGAAGTCTCATGAAGACTCCTATGACATTCTAAAGTTACTGGATGACTTTTCTCTCTGGACTTCTCTGGAATAAAGTCTCTGAAAGGAACTTGTAGTCATTATAAATCATTTGAAGACTCTTCTAGTCTCAGGAAATTATTTGAGGATTCTTCTAGTCTCTGGAAATCATTCGAAGACACTTCAAATCTCTAAAAATCATTTGAAGACTCTTGTAGTCATTATAAATCATTTGAAGACACTTATAGTCACTTTATAGTTACTGGAAGTCTCCTAAAATCACTTTTAGTCACTTTATAGACATTGGAAGTCGCATGAAGACATTCATAGTCACTGGAAGTCACTTGCAGTTACAAGAAGCGACTGGAAGTCACTTGCAGTTACAAGAAGCGACTGGAAGTCACTTGCAGTTACAAGAAGTCACTGGAAGTAACTCGTAGTTACAAGAAGTTTCATGAGGCGCTGGAAGTCTTTTGAAGTTATTTACAATCACTTGTAGTCTCTGAAGTTACTGGAAGTCTCTGGAAGTTACTTTTTAGTTTCCGGACGGCAATTTTAGCTACTGAAAATATTTGAAGTCACTCGCAGTCTCTGGAAGTCTCAAGAATCACTTGTAGTCACTGATAATTCCATAAAGTCACTTATAGTCATTTTGAAGTTACTGGAAGTCATTATGTCCCTTTAAATCATTAAAAACGTGCAATTTAATTCACTTCAAACCCTTTTTTTCCTTTAGCAATTACTAAAAAGAAATTGAAATTAAATTTAAATTTATAAAAGAATATAATCAGATCAGTTGGTTAAGCGCGCTGTTTAGAAAAAAAATAGTAGTCTGGGTTCGAAACTCCACAGGGTTGAATTTTTTTCGACTAGTTCTAGGTCGTAAAATAGAGGGAAGACTGTTTTTGTATTAATTACAAAGGGAAAATGCCTTCGAGTATTTTTAAGAAGGGATTTTCCAACAAAAGTTTGCTGAGATGAAGATACTTGTTTGGAGCCATGGAGAGGCTTAAGTGTGCAGACGTTAGTGCTATGAATATAAGGTTATGCATGGTCGAAAGGCAAAATTCAATTACCCTGCCGTTTAACGGCACTTAGCAATTTTCTGAGATACCTCAAGAGCTCAGAATTTCCTTTAATGGGTTCTCGTTGTTTCTCGGCTGAACAATAAAAATTGAATTGGCGCAACCAAACAGACATTAAGTCCTGATGCTCGAACAATGTTGGAGCTCTGCTTGGAATTTATATCCACTACTTCCACGTTTATGGAATATTTTTAACTTTAAAAGTAAATAAAAACTTAAGGAGAGGAATAAAATTTAAATACCAAGAAGCAGAGGCGAGGAGAGAAAATTTAAACAGAGAAAGGAAAAAGTTATATTTTAAATATTGCAGGAACAAAATTAGCACAACTTTAAATTCAGATTTTTTGTAGGGTTCTACTGCTCGGATCTGATCGAGATTTTTACCATAAGTTGGCAGTGATGTAGGATTAGATTTCCCAAAAAATTAAATTTGAAAAATAATTTTAATGAAAGTTATGGGGATGAGAAGAAAAATCGAAAAACTTTTTTTTCTCGAGAATGGCTGAGACGATTTCGATGAAAAAAAAATTTTTGTGAATGCCAATAGGACGACTTTCCTCAAGAATTAAAAAAATTTTGTGACTACTGAAACAGCCAGAATTTTTTTTTTTTAATTTTCAAATATTTTTTAAGTTGCTTTTATCTGAATATTCACCATATTTTTACAAAAATTTCGCCTAGCTATCTACACATATTTTTTTACAATTTTTTAAACGGGTACTTGATAGCGAAAAGAAATTTTCAAAAAAATTTTTTGGCTGTTTTTTTGGTCACAAATTTTGAATATTGGACGCGTTTAATTTTGAACGCTTCAAAATCGGGCGCTTCGAATTTTGGACGCTTCCAAATTCGTAGGCTTTCAATTTTGAACTGTTCCAAATTCGGGCGCTTTCAATTTTGAAGACTTCTAACTTCGGGCGCTTTTAGTTTTGAACGCTTTAAAATTTGGGCGCTTTCGATATTGGACACCTTTAATTTTGAATGTTAAAAAATCGAGCACTTTCAATTTCGAACGCTTCAAAATCGAGCACTTTCAATTTTGAACGCTTCAAAATCGAGCACTTTTAATTTTGAACGCTTCCAAATTTGCAGGTTTTTAATTTTGAACGGTTCCAAATTCGGGTTCCTTCAATTCTGAACGCTTTAAAACTCGGACGCTTTCGATATTGGCCGCTTTTCATTTTGAACGCTTTACAGCTCGAGCGCTTTTATTTTCAGACGCTTCCAAATTCGCAGGCTTTCAATTTTGAACTGTTCCAAATTCGGGCGCTTTCAATTTTGAAGGCTTCTAACTTCGGGCGCTTTTAGTTTTGAACGCTTTAAAATTTGGGCGCTTTCGATATTGGACGCTTTAATTTTGAACGCTTCAAAATCGGGCACTTTTAATTTTGAACGATTCCAAATTCGCAGGCTTTCAATTTTGAATAACAGTTCCGAATTCGCAGACTTTCAATTTTGAACGGTTCCATATTCGGGCGCTATCAATTTTGGACCCTTTAAAATTCGGTCGCTTTCGATATTGAACGCTTTCAAGCAGCAGAGGCGAGGAGAGAAAATTTAAACAGAGAAAGGGAAAAGTTATATTTTAAATATTGCAGGAACAAAATGAGCACAACTTTAAATTCAGATTTTTTGTAAGGCCGTAACATGGTTAGCATGGTCTTGGTTCCGCGGTTCGGATCTGATCGAAATTTTTACCATAAGTTGGCACTGACGTAAGATAAAATTTCCCAAAAGATTAAATCTGAAAACTAATTTTTATGAAAGTTATGAAGGTGAGAAGAAAAATCGAATTTTTTTTTTTCTCGAGAATGCCTGAGCCGATTTCGATGACAAAAAAATACTAGTGAAAATCGACAGGGCGACTTTCCTCAAGAATAAAAAAATGTTGTGACCTCTGAAACAGCCAGAAAACTTTTTTAAAATATTCAAAACTTCAAAAAAATTTTTTCTCTTTTTTTGTCACAAATTTTTTAAAGTTTTTGAGGAAAGTCGCCCTATCGGTGTTCACAAAGTGTATTTTTTTCATCGAAATCGGCTGAGCCGTTCTCGAGAAAAAAAAGTTTTTCGATTTTTCTTTTCACCATCATAACTTTCATGAAAATTATTTTTCCGATTTAATCTTTTGGGAAATTTGATCTTGCGTCAGTGCCAACTTATGGTAAAAATTTCGATGAGATCCAAGCTGGGGCACCTAGCCTTTAAATTTTTTTTATGAAACCTTATTTCGCATTGTTTTTATCGTTGAATTTTTTGCAGTCTGGAAAGTTCGATCGGAAAACTTTTGCTCAGTTACAGAATCTGTCGGTTTTGTTCTTTGTAGTCGGTTGATTTTGGTCCTGGGGCGAGATTCACGAGAAGAGAAAGCAGTGTCGTAAGCCCCTTCCTCAGGAAAGATAAACTCTCTGATGACTTTTCTCGGTAGTTCGTAAGCCAGTCGCAGTAGAAAACTTGTATAAAAGGGAGAAACTTTTTCTTTGGTTACAGTGGGTGGAGGAGTCGTTCACCAACTTCGACAAGGGAATCAACTGGAGGAGCTACGTGGTCTGCGACGTTGCCTACAACAACGTCAACAATTGGCTATGGACACCATTTATCGAGAGGGGTCCTGCCAACAGAATGTACATTGAAATCAAATTCACCACCAGAGATTGCTCCCTTTTCCCAGGCAACGCTCTGAGCTGCAAGGAAACGTTCAGTCTTCTGTATTATGAATTTGATGCTGCTACCAAGGAACCACCACCCTGGGAACCTGATAGTTACAAACTCATTGGTAATTTATTCAGCATTTTTTAAAAATATTGTTTATTTAATGTGGAGGCATTTTGTTGTTGATTAATTGAAGTTTGGACGGTTGTAAATTCGAGTGATTTCAAATTTGTAGTCATTTGTAGTAATTTGAAGTGATTTAAAGTCTTGGGAAGCCACTTGTAGTCATTTGCAGTCTTTCACAGTCTCTTAAAGCGTGTCAGTCATTATAAGTCACTCTTAATCACTCTAAGGCAATAGAAGTCACTTCTAATCACGTACAGTCGATAAAAGTCACTTTTAATCACTTGCAGTCACTAGAAGTCACTTTTAATCATTTGCAGTCACTAGAAGACACTTTTCATCACTTGGAGTCAATAGAAGTCACTTTTAATTATTTGCAGTCAATAGAATTCACTTTTATTCACATTCGGTTAATAGAAGTCACTTAATCACTTGCAGTCACTAGAAGTCACTTTTAATCACTTGCAGTCACTAGAAGTCACTTTTAATCACTTGCAGTCACTAGAAGTCACTTTTAATCACTTGCAGTCCATAGGAGTCACTTTTAATCACTTGCAGTCCATAGGAATCACTTTTAATCACTTGCAGTCACTAGAAGTCACTTTTAATCACTTGCAGTCCATAGAAGTAACTTTTAATCACTTGCAGTCCATAGAAGTCACTTTTAATCACCTGAGTCACTGGAAATCACTTTGCAGTCACTAAAAGTCTTAAGAGTCTTATTCAAAGTCTTTTGAAGTCTTAGTGACTTCTATTCTATAGAAGTCATTTTTAATCACTTGTAGTTAATAGAAGTCACTTTTAATCACGTCAGTCACCAGAAGTCACTTTTAATCATCTGCACTCACTAGAAATCACTAAAAGTCTTTTGAATTACTTGTAATCACTTTGTAGTTCCTGAAAGTCTCATGAAATCACTTGAAGGCTCAGAAAGTCATTGAAATCCTTATAAAGTCACTTATAACATTTTCCAGTTATTGGATGACTTATAAAGTCTCTGAAAGACACTTCAAGTTACGAGAAATCATTTTAAGTTACTCCTAGTCACTTTGTAGTTATTGAAAGTCTCATGACATCAATATGGTCACTATGAAGTCACTTAAAGTCCCATGAAGACAGTTATAGTCACTTGTACTCTATAAGCCTCAAAAAGTCATTATTTGTGTCTTGATACCTCATGAAGTCTTTTAATCTCACTGGCAGTCTCGTGTAGTCATAAAGTCATTTGCAGTTTCGTGAAGTCATAAAGTCATTTTCAGTCTCGAGAAGTCATAGTCATTTGCAGTCTCGTCAAGTCACAGTCATTTGCAGTCTCGTGAAGTCATCAAGTCATTTGCAGTTTCGTGCAGAAAGTCATTGAAATCCTCATGAAGTCACTTCTAGCACTACACAGTTGCACTTTTAGTCACTTTATAGTTACTGGAAGGCTCCGAAAATTAATGTATGACCACATAAAGTCTCATGAAGTCACTTATAGTCTCTTTGGAGTCGCTTAAAGTCCCATGAAGACAGTTAAACTCAATAATAGTCTCAGAAAGTAATTTGTTTGAAAGAAAAAGTTTTATTAAATCAATTGTCACTTTGTAGACCCTGAAAGTCTTCAGATTATTTTCAGTCACTAGAAGTCTCTGAAAGTCATTTTGTAATTTTGGACGGAACTTTTAGCTATCAAAAATCGCTTTAAACCGATTGTAGTCTCTAAAAGTCTCAAAAAGTCATTTGTAGGAACTTGCAGTCACTAGAAGTTTCATAAAGTCATTTGTAGTAACTTGCAGTCACTAGAAGTCACTTTTAATGACTTTGAAGTCAGTAAAAGTCTCTTGAAGTTACTTGTAATCACTTTGTAGTTACTGAAAGTATGATAAAATCACTTGAAGTCTCAGAAAGTCATTGAAATCCTCATGAAGTCACTTATAGCACTTCCTAGTTACTGGATGACTTATAAACTCTGAAGGACACTGCTAGTCACGAGAAATCATTTTAAAACACTCCTAGTTAGTTTACAGTTATTGAAAGTCTCAGGAAATTACTAATTGTCACATAAAGTCTCATAAAGTCAATATGGTCACTTTGAAGTCACTTAAAAATTCATGAAGACAGTTTTAGTCACTTGTACTCTTTAGAAGCCTCCAAAAGTCATTATTTGTGGCTTGATACCTCATAAAGTCTTATAATCTCACTGGAAGTCTCGTGTAGCCATAAAGTTATTTGCAGTCACGCAAAGTCAATAAATCATTTGCAGTCTCGCAAAGTCATAAAGTCATTTGCAGTTTTGTGAAGTCATACAGTGATTTGCAGTCTCGTGAAGTCATACAGTGATTTGCAGTTTAGTGAAGTCATACAGTGATTTGCAGTCTCGTGAAGTCATACAGTGATTTGCAGTCTCGTGAAGTCATACAGTGATTTGCAGTCCCGCAAAGTCATAAAGTCATTTGCAGTCTCGTGATGTCATAAAGGCATTTGCAGTCTCTTGAAATCGAAGTCATTTGCAGCCTCGTGAATTCATAAAGTCATTTGCAGTCCCGCGAAGTCATAAAGTCATTTGGGGTCTCGTGAAGTCATAAAGTCATTTGCAGTCTCGTGAAGTCATAAAGTCATTTGCAATTTCGTGAAGTCATAAAGTCTTTGGCAGTCTCGTGAAGTCATAAAGTCGTTTGCGGTCTCGCAAAGTCATAAAGTCATTTGCAGTTTTGTGAAGTCATACAGTGATTTGCAGTCTCGTGAAGTCATACAGTGATTTGCAGTTTAGTGAAGTCATACAGTGATTTGCAGTCTCGTGAAGTCATACAGTGATTTGCAGTCTCGTGAAGTCATACAGTGATTTGCAGTCCCGCAAAGTCATAAAGTCATTTGCAGTCTCGTGATGTCATAAAGGCATTTGCAGTCTCTTGAAATCGAAGTCATTTGCAGCCTCGTGAATTCATAAAGTCATTTGCAGTCCCGCGAAGTCATAAAGTCATTTGGGGTCTCGTGAAGTCATAAAGTCATTTGCAGTCTCGTGAAGTCATAAAGTCATTTGCAATTTCGTGAAGTCATAAAGTCTTTGGCAGTCTCGTGAAGTCATAAAGTCGTTTGCGGTCTCGTAAAGTCATAAAGTCATTCGCAGTTACTAGAAGTCACTTTTAATAAATTTGAAGTCACTAAAAGTTTTTTGAAGTTACTTGTATTCACTTTGTAGTATCTGAAAGTCTCATGAAATCACTTGAAGTCTCAGAAAGTCATTAAAATCCTCATGAAGTCATTTGTAGCACGCACAGCTGCTGTATGAGTTATGAAGTCTCTGAAAGGCACTTCTAGTCCCTAGAAATCATTTTAAGACACTCTTAGTCACTTTATAGTTACTGGAAGTCTCAGAAAATTAATGAATAACCACATAAAGTCTCATGCAGTCACTTATAGTCACTTTGGAGTCACTACAAGTCCCATGAAGACAGTTGAACTCAATAATAGTCTCAGAAAGTAATTTGTTTGAAACAAGAAGTTTAATTAAATCAATTGTAGTCACTTTGTAGACCTAAGTCTTCTTAAATTATTTGTAGTCACTAGAAGTCTTTTAATCACCTCAGTCACTAGAAGTCACTTTTAATCACCTGCAGTCACTAGAAATCATTTTACAGTCACTAAAAGTCTTTTGAATTACTTGTAATCACTTTGTAGTTCCTGAAAGTCTCATGAAATCACTTGAAGTCTCAGAAAGTTATTGAAATCTTTATAAAGTCACTTATAGCAGTTAATGACCACATGAAAGTCTTCTCAGATTATTTTTTGTCACTAGAAGTCTCTAAAAGTAATTTTGTAATTTTTGGATGGAACTTTTAGCTCTCAGAAATCGTTTAAAACCTGTTGTCGCTAGAAGTCTCATGAAGTCATTTGTAGTAACTTGCAGTCACTAAAAGTCACTTTTAATCACTTCGCATTACTTTTCATTCACTTTTAATCACTTTTCAGCTATTAAAGTTTCTTGGGAATATTTGTAATCACTTTGCAGTCTCTGAAAGTCTAATGAAATAACTTGAAATCTCATAGAGTCGTTGAAATCCTCATCAAGTCACTTGTAGCACTTCACAGTGGCTGAATGACTTATGAAGACTCAAAATGGTACTTCTAGTCACTATAAATCATTTTAAGACACTTTTAGTCACTTTATAGATACTGAAAGTCTCAGGAAGTCACTAGTAATCACCTAAAATCTAATGAAACAACTATGTTTGAAACAAGAAGTTTATTGAAATCAATTGTAGTCACTTTGTAGACACTGCAAGTCTTTTGAGTTTATTTGAAGTCACTTTTAGTCACTAGAAGTCACCAGAAAGTTATTTTGTAGCCTTCTAGTCACTAGAAGTCACCTAAAAGTTATTTTGTAGCCTTTGGGCGGCACTTTTAGCTACTATGAATCTTATGAAATCACTTGTAATATCTGAAAGTGTCAAAGATCACTTATAATCACTTATAATCACTTTATAATTAGTGGAATTACCGTGAAGCCATTAGTAATCACTTTTAGTCAATGGAAATCTTTTGAAGGCAATTATAATCACTAGAAGTCTCATGGATTCACTTTTAGACGCTTTACAGTAACTGGAAATTTTATGAAGTCGCCGGTTTTATCTTTATAGTTACTGGTAGTCTCCTAAAGTCCCTTGCAGTCATTAAAAGTCCCTTGAAGTTCACTTTAATCACTAAAAGTCTCTTGAAGTTTATTTCAGTCATTAAAAGTCCCTTGAAGTTTATATCAGTCATTAAATATCCCTTCAATTTTATTTCAGTCATTAAAAGTCCCTTGAAGTTCATTGCAATAATTAAAACTCTCTTGAAGTTTATTTCAGTCATTAAATGTCCCTTGAAGTTTATTTCAGTCATTAAAAGTCCCTTGAAGTTCATTTTAGTCATCAAAAGGCCCTTGAAGTTTATTTCAGTCATTAAAGACCCCTTGAAGTTTATTTCAGTCATTAAAAGTCTCTTAAAGTCACTTAGTCGTATCTAAAAGTGCTACATCGATTGCAATCACTTTATAGTTACTGGAAGTCTCATGAGATCACAAATAGTGACTCTTAGTCAATCTAAATCTCTTAAAGTCACTTTCTAGTTACTAGCAGTCTCATAAAGTCCTTTGCAATCATTAAAAGTGCCTTGAAGGCACTTACAGGCACTTCGGAGTACCTGGAAGTACCACAAAGTGAATTGTTTCCATTTTATAGTTATTGGAAGTCCCATGAAGTCTATAGTAGTCACTTGCAGCATCTGGAAATGTTTTGAAGTCACTTACAGTCTTTCGAAGCCTTATGATTTAATTTCTTGACACTTTATAATAACTATTAGACCCATGAAGTTCCTTGCAGTCACTATAAGTCTCTTGAAGTCACTATAAGTCTCCTGAAGTCACTATAAGTCTCTTGAAAGTCACTATAAGTCTCCTGAAGTCACATAAGTCTCTTAAAGTCACTATAAGTCTCCTGAAGTCCCTATAAGTCTCTTGAAGTCACTATAAGTCTCTTGAAGTCACTATAAGTCTCCTGAAGTCACTCAAG
>JBAGKK010486271.1:0-14159 GCA_037177015.1 Euceroptres primus
ATTGCTAATAGCCAATTATTTAATAATTTTGAAACTTTCTTTCGTATGTCATTGTATTATTTGAATTTTTTTACTTGCCTCAAGCTTTGGCTGAGCTTTCTATCACAATTTGGAACTGAGATAAGGTCCTCTTCTATAATCAGCTCTGTAAGCTACAATTATTTAAATTTTTCAATTTTTATGACACCTACACTTTCAGAAAATGTCAAGGAATTCGCCTGATTTTTGTCGCCTCGTTCCTATTGATTTTTCTACAAAATATAACAAGTCAAAGTTCAGTTTCGTAAAATTGACGCTGTTGACCGTGTTTTTGTACCTTCACCCAACTGTAACTTTATTTATAATTAATGTATGGCGGTGCCATGAATGGAGAATTTGTTCGCAATAAAATTATCTTTGCAGTGAAGTTAGTTACGTTCTTGAGCGATTTTTTTTTACTAACTTATTCAAACTTTTGTAGAGAGGTCAACATTTTTGAAACCTATAGTAGTGAATCTTACCCAGTGAGCCTTGCAGCTTTACAAACAAATTTCAATTAAATCTCCTTCTTAATTTAGTTTCAAATTAGGTATAAAGTTCGTAAAATAACTCACAGCCTTCCTTTCCAAAATTTTATCGAGTCTCCAATAATCGCCCTCAGTCGCAGGTCTCTTTAGATAGATTTCCGGAGAAAGCCACCAGTCTGCAATGAAAATCTCTTCAGTCGCAGCTTCCAATGCAGATGCAACTGCTGACATGTAACTCGAACCATCGACGAACCAAGTCGCAGGAACTGAAGAACGAACCGGAGCAAAGGACTTGTGAGGATTCGCTTGAATAAAGTATTTTCCTGAAATTATTTCATCTCTAAAAAATGACTGTTACACGTAATTACAGCTTCATTAGTTTGAAATATTTACCCTCTTCTGCCGTTATACGGTGCATGTAATCCAACCACTCTTTCGCTTTTCTTCTCGTCCAGCATTTGATAACAATGTGCCTATTTAGATTCATAATCTGAATACCGTTCCGCAAACCTGTCGAGTACATTCCAGAACTAACTTCAAAACCGTTATCCATTAGAATCACGGCTTTGATTCTTCCATCACTCGGTCTAATGTAAGCTACGAATGTATCCTTCACGATGAGATGTCTCGAGTGCCATTTTCCACAGACAGAGGTACAAAATTGGCTGCACCTAACGCAACACGTTCCTGAGATTTGATAAAAATAAAATCAGATTACAAGTCTAAAAGATTTTTGCAATAAACATTTGTAAAAGTTTTATTTTCTGCATTAAGTTTTACCTTCGAATAATCCAAAGAAGTTACATCCAGTTTTTGCTCCAGATCCAGTCCTTTTTTGAATCAAACCTTCTTTGCCCTTTCCTCCAAGATCTCCGACAAATGATAGATGAGAGAGTTCCAGAAAACTAACAGTTTCTGGATGTCGTTTGTAGATTTCGATCCTCAACAAATTGTCTAAATAATCTTCCAAGGCTCTCATTCTGTGATTTACATGTTCGTAAGGTACTAAAACGTCTGGTTTGTTGGGAAACCTTGGCAATGCTACTTTTCGCTGTCGTTGTGCCCTGTCCGTTGCCAGATTCTTAAAACTGTGTCTCTTTTCTCTGTGACTTTTAGTGGGAAACGGTATATTAAGGCTCGCTCTAAATATTTTAAGTTGATTGTGAAAGTATTGTATGTGTTTATATCTTTTTTTAACAGACCACACAAATGGTCCATGCTTGAATTCTATGGTATATAAATTTGGATTGAGAGGATGGGTCGTCACGCTTCGCTCAATGTCTACAATTTTTACGTGTATTTGTTCCCCAGGAATAAACACATTTCGATTCTGGCTTTTAAATTTAATTGGCGGGTCGTGGATAACCGAGAAAGGTAAAACGTTCAGGCGATCTAAAAATTGAATTTCGAGATGTTAATATAAATTGGGATTAAAACATAAAACATACAAAATAATAGGCACATGAATTATTTTACCTTTGTTATCAATATGTTCCTCGCTATCGTTTCGAATACTTATAGTCTCTCCATTCTCATTAATTGTTATTTCTAACGAATCAGGTACGCCAAGAAAATCATCATATTCGGAATCATGCGACAAGGCTGAATCTTCAGCTATATTTCTAGCATCTTCATGCACTATATCAGTTGTTGACATTTCATAGGATATTTTATGGAATGGTTTAAAATCTGTTACCAAAACACATTGTTAGAAAATAAAAATTTCTGGGTAAGAACATTCAAAAGACAACAACTTTAGTAGCTTTAAATCAATTTATAATTTCTTTTTTGGGTTATTTTGATAATAATAACTCTTAAAATTGAATAAAACTATGTATAGTGTATATTACTTCACAAATAATTGATCGTTAAACTCACATTATTGGTTTAGAAAATGTATCAACTGAATTATTGCGATTATTACCACTCATGTTGCAAGAGATAGCGAACATGTAGATAATTTTGTGATAAGATTCTCACAAAGGTTAATTGACTAAATTGAACCAAACATTACGAAAGTTGCGTGGGCCCGTAAAATGCATTCAATTAAAATGTACCGACTCTTCAAGAACTTATTCGATTGTTGAACCGATCATAGTGTATTCGAAAACAAGCGCCTTTAAGCCTTGAAAATGAGGTCACTTTCAGTATGTTGTACGTCACTTGCAGTATAAATAATTCTGTACTCACGTAAACTTCATGATTAATTATTGGGTACACAACACTGAGTATACATGCACAAAATAGGAAAATAAATTCCCAAAAGAATATACTTTCTTAAGAGTTTTGGTTTATAAATATGTCACCTTTTGGGGTTAAGACATTGAAATAAGGTTAGGAAATTCGTTTTTAATTTCAGGAGAGAAGAAAAATGTTTAAGAACTATTAGAAAAAAAACGTACTTTTCTGGGCGTTTCATGACTTTGAAAACGGAAAGTGATTATTCACACAGATGATTGAGGCTAATTTTCAATCCATCATCTAATCCACGCTTTTCGAAACGAAGATTTCCGAAGACATGCCGATCATTCCCGAAATGGTACGGTTCATTTCGGATTTCCGAAGATTCCCGAGTGACAGGTGCATGACCTTGAAGGATGACAACAGGTGGTTTTTAATTTTATTTCTTCCGCAATTTTTATTATTATTTTTCGCTTTATTATGTGGTATAAGAATCTGATACTTTTTTAGAAGGTGCTTTTTCTTATCTCGTAATTTAAATAAAGTTAAGTAAATTCAAATTTTTTAAAAGAAAATAGTAAAGAAGCAGCATCGCCCCTGAAACAGGACTTCTTCTTATACTTTGATGTCATGCGGGTTGCAGTCGTCAAAAACAAATAACTATATACGTATAAAAGCAAATAAATAATAAATAGATATAAATAAAATAGATAAATAAATAAAACAGATATAAATGGATATAAAATAAATAGATATAAAATATTTTTATATTATACATATAAAATTTTATAATTTTAGTACAATATAAAGAATTAAATCATTTTAATTTGTAATAATTAATTATTGAAAATTTAAGAAATTTAAATTAGATTAAAATCAAATTTAAAACCCTATTCTTGGTTTTATTTTCAGGAGTTCTATACATTAAATTAATTATTAATAATTATACAGGGTGTCCACACTGGGTCTTACCGAAAAGTATGCAACCTGTCTTACACGCCAATGACATTCTTATAGCTGTGTATGCCGGGTTGCATACTTTTTGGTAAGTCCCGGCATGGACACCCTGTATAATTTTTTTTTATTTATTATTTTGATATGCCCCAGCGTGGACACCCTGTATAATTTCTTTTTATTTATTATTTTGATATGCCCCAGCGTGGACACCCTGTATAATTTCTTTTTATTTATTATTTATAAATTTCTTATTTTTTACAGATATTTACAGGCGTTTAAATATTATTTATTTATTTACTAATAATGATAATAAAGTTAATTTATAAAAAATATGAAACATGTCAAAAATGAATAAATAAACAAATTTGTAATAAAATGATCGTTTCCAATTACATGGATTTGAATTAAGTAAGTTTGATGAATAAATACTTATAAACAAAACATTTTTTTGTTTATTTAAAAACAAAACTCTTTGCTTTTAAATTAAAAAATTTTTAAGTTTGTTTTAAGATAAAAAATGTTTATTTAAAATTTTATTTATTCAAACGAAAATCATTTTCTGAGTGAAGAAAGCTTTTATGTAAGCGCAATAAAACACATGATGATTTTGTACTTAAAAAATATCTTTTATTGCCAGTAAATCTTGGATCATTAACATTTAAATATATATTTTAAAATAATTTTTCTTTTTCTCTACTAAAGATAAACAGCATACAAAACATAAAATAATAATAATACGTAAAATTACAATTATTCTGAAATAAATTTTTTATCTTACTCAGAGAAATGTCCTCTTGCGACAAAAGGATGTTTCTTGAAACAAATGGAATTTCCTCTTAAATTTAAGGTTAAAGGATGTTCATTTGGAATCCTTTTGCAATAGGAATCCTTTTACAGCAAACATAAGTAAACATGGTCCTCTTGTGAGAAACTTCACCTAATCTTGAAGCAAATTCAAATTCACGTGGTTCAAGACAAAACAAGCAAGAGGACGATACTTTTATTTCAAGACAACGATACTTCTATTTCAAGACAACTTTTTCTCTGAGTGTAATTATTCATTATTAAACACTATAAAGATTTTATCAAAATTTAATTTATCTGAAAGGAAAAGTATAAAAAGTGAAATCGGAAGGTATGATTCTTTCTTCCTGTGTGTGGGATTCGCCTTATTACTCAATGTTCCATCGAATCGTTAGTGCGTGTAATAATTGATAATTTTTATTTTATAAATAATATACCTAATGGAGAAATCTTTTATGATTTGTAATTTTCCAGTGTCCTTGATTTATCGACTTCATTAACCATCCTAAAAATTGAGAAATTTTAAATTGCAGTTATTAATTGAATTCCTAATTTGCAATTGGCCAAGAGCTACTTAAACTTTATACACATTCGCATTTCATTATTGGCGGTTGTTGCTCAAAGAAGGTCCTTGTAATATAAGTTGCGAATGCGAGTAAGTGGGTCTGGATTCGTCGAGATAAGAAGATTCGCGAAAGTTGGTGTAAGAACAACCAAGATGCAAACTCACAAGAAATGCCTTGTTTCCGTTGTTAAAACAATTTCGAAATTCCATTCCCTCGCTAATTTTATTTCACGAGTATAATTGTTTTCTGTAATTGGAAGCAATTAATTAATTTAAGTAATTCACTTCTTTTCTGCGTATTGCAAATAGTAAAACTAAATTGCAAATATTAAAATTAAATTGCAAATATTTAAATTAAATTGCAAATATTTAAATTAAATTGCAAATATTTAAATTAAATTGCAAATATTAAAATTAAATTGCAAATATTAAAAGTAAATTGCAAATATTTAAATTAAATTGCAAATATTGAAATTAAATTGAAATAAATTTTAAAGATTTCAATATCAAAAGAATGTAAGAAATATTATATATTTATAATATGTGGAAATACTTCTTACGCAATAATTGTTTTTCATTGTGTCTAAAAAAAATTGGGATATAAACGAGGACGGAAGATTGAATAAAATTGATATATTTTTATAGATCATAGGTATATCTTTGATGTAAAGTGACAGACGATTACTTGCGACGTCAATTTGAAAGTTAGAATATAAACCCGTAGGCCTCTCATTCCTGACTTCCTATTCCGTGATAAAATAAGTGTATTGTCGACGTTAATCTAACGCAATTGACTTGAAAAGAGGTGCTTGACATGAAGAGGTAGCTACTAGATTGAAAAGGTGTGTTTATATATGTGCTGACAACAAATTGAGCATTATCTTATCTATTTAATGACAATGCGGAAATCAGAAGTTATAATTCTGTTTCATTGTACAGAATGCAATTATACGTGATAAGATTATAATGTAATTTTATCAAATTTAATCTCTAATGTTATCCAATATGAAATCAAATTAAGAAAAGGAATATGATGCACTTGGTCCAATTTTACCAACATACAACATGCAATCACAGAAAAAAGCTGGGCTAACTTATGCTGCGTCTAACTTTTTTCGGGTCTCAATTTATTCATCTGTTACCTAGCTAACTCAAAGTAATTTTCTTTTTATAAAACTCAAATTAAAATCTTGTTAGCTAAAAAATGCTGCGTCTCAAAATACTACTCCAAATTGAGACCCAATTTCTACCTTTTTATTCGACGAAGTAATATTTAAGCCCAGGACCAAATATAATATTAGGAGAAAGCAGACCTGCCAGCGACGTTTGAGATTGAAAAAAGTAAAAAAAAGTGACCATTTTTTTTCAAAAGAGTGACCTGAAGTGGCTAATAATTGACCAACAAACTTTCGGTTAGATTTCCGATTTGACTATCAATTATGAAATTGATGAATTTTTAAATTTTCAACAAATCAAATTTCTGAAATAAGTCTGCTGCAATTCTCCAGAATCTTGCAAGAAATTCTCAAAAATCTTACAATTCCTGCCTAGAATTTAAAAAAAACTCCACACATTTCTAGATTTTCAAAATCTTTGAAACTCTTTAAAATTTTATAAAATCTTTAATGAAATCTGTTAAACCTTTCGACAACCTTTTAGAGTCGTCTAGAAAACCTATTTTAAATTTTCGAAATAATTTTAAATGCGTTAATTCTTCTGGGATTCCTCAAAATCCTTTAGAATCTTCTAGTTTTTTTTTTGAATTTTTTAGAATCTTCCAGAGGCTTTTTGATTCTTCCAAAGTCTTCTGAAATTCTTTAACATTTTCTAAGACCTACTAAAATCTTCCAGGATCTTTTGAACTCTTCACAGTAAAAAATAATACTTAAAATTGTTACACCTTAAAATGGTTTGATTAAATTCAGTAAAATTTTGTCTTAATTATTGGTCTAAATTTACTACCACGTTACGTGAATTTCAGAATTGAGTCTTAAATTCAGAATCAATTTTACTTAAATCCAAGCAAATTTTACTGAATTTAATCCAAACCATTTTAACCTCTTCACTGTATAATAGCCGATCTCGACCAAAATAAAGTCGTGCCACCAGTGTATATGGCCAAATACTGCCATCCAAAAAAAAAAGAAAAAAGAAAGCTTTACACTATTCGGATTTTTATGAAAGTGCGTATCTTAAAGTTTCTGTGGTCGCAGAATCCAAATCTGATAACAGAATTTCAACATTCAAAATGGCGGACCAAAATTCAGAATTCCAAAAAATATTTTCGGGGGCACTGAATTCAAATCTTTGATCCGCCATGTTGAATCATCATCATCATTCATTTTTATAAAAATCCAATAACTTTTAAATTTCTGATCCGTCATATTGAATTCTCCACTTTAAATTTTGAAAATTTTTGGTTAGATTCGGATTAAGCGACCTCAGATTCCTTTAGATACTAAGCTTCATACAAATCGAAGAATTTTTTGGGATTTTGCATTTTGGTCCGCCATATTGGATCCGCCATTTTGCATTTTTAAATTCTGTTATCAGATTTGGATTCGGCGATCTAAAAAATCATAAGGTACCAATTTTTATAAAAATCCAACGATTTTGAAATTTTTGATCCGCCATATTAGGTTTTGAAAACCTTAGTTCAGATTCGGATTAGCGATCTCAAAAATTTCTTATCAAATCCAAGCATTTTTTGTAATTTTGAATTTTGGTCCGCCATATTGGACCTACCATTTTGAATTTTTAAATTCTGTTATCAAATTTGTATTTAGCAACCCCAAAAACGTAAATAATAAAATCATTAACTGAATCCGAAGACTTTTTTTCACACACTGGTGGCACAGAAAGTTCATCTTAGCTACACTGCGAAGGGGTTAAGGTGTAACAATTTTAAGTATTATTTTTTACTGTGACCGAGATATCAGGAATTTTTCAGAGTCTTCTCAATTCTTGTAAAAATTTTAATATACCTCAAAATTTATCAAAAATATTCTACTAAAATATTCTACAAAATTTATCAAAAATATTCTACTAAAATATTCTACAAACTTTATCAAAAATATTCTACTCTGTTTCAGAATTTTTTAGAATCCTTAAAAATCTTTTGAGTTCTCCCATAAACTTCTAAAATCTTCTAGTCCCTTCCAGATATTTTTTTTCTAAATTTTCAAAAAGATTATATAATTTTAGAAAGATTCTGAAAACAAGTCTAGAAGAATTCTTCAAGATTATGGGAGTCTTTTGTAGATTTTAGAGGGTTCTAAATTATTCTGCAGAATTCTGGAAATTCTAAAGTTCAGAATATTCTTGAGGATTGTAGAAGATTCTGGAACACTCAAGCATATTTTGTAGAATATTAAAGAATTTTAAATAAGTATAAGTAAAAATTTTTAGGAATTTAAAGTCTCTCTGAGGCTTTATAATAAGATTATTGTAGCAGAATCTAAAAAAACTGAACCAGATTATGGAAGAATCTAGAAGAATTTAGAAAATTGCAGAAGATTGTGGAACAGTCTCAAATATCTTGAAATTTTCTTAGAGCTTTCAAATAAGTTTTGAAGATTCTAAAAGATTTGGGAAAATTTCGAACGACTTTTGTAGATTTTGGAAGAATCTAAAAGATTCTGGAGAAGTCTGGAAAATTTAAGAAGATTATAGAAGGATATGAAAGAGTTCAGAATATTTCAGAGGATTCTAAATGATTCTGCAGAATTCTGCAAATTCTAAAGTTCAAAATATTCTTGAGGATTGTAGAAAATTCTGGAACACTCTAGCATATTTTTTAGAATGTCAAAGAATTTTAGAATATTCTTTAAGACTTTATAATAAGATAATTGTAGCAGTACCTAAAAATCTGTACAAGATTATGGAAGAATCCAGAAGAATTTAGAAAATTTCAGAAGATTCTGGAATAGTCTCGAATATTTTGAAATTTTCTTAAAGATTTCAAATAAGTTTTGAAGATTCAAAAAGATTTAAGAAAATTTCGAACGTCTTTTGTAGATTTTGGAGGAATCTAAAAGATTCTGGAGAAGTCTGGAAAATTTAAGAAGATTATAGAAGGATATGGAAGAGTTCAGAATATTTCAGAGGATTCTAAATGATTCTGCAGAATTCTGCAAATTCTAAAGTTCAAAATATTCTTGAGGATTGTAGAAAATTCTGGAACACTCTAGCATATTTTTTAGAATGTCAAAGAATTTTAGAATATTACTTAAGACTTTATAATAAAATTATTGTAGCAGAACTAACAAAAAACTGTAAAATGTTGTAAGTATCCTAGAAGAATTTAGAAAATTACAGAATATTCTAGAACAGTCTCAAATATTTTGAAATTTTCTTCGAGATTTCAAATAAGTTATGAAGATTCTAGAAGATTTCAAAAAATTTCGAACGCCTTTTGTAGATTTTGGAAGAATCTAAAATATTCTGGAGAAGTCTGGAAAACTTTAGAAGATTATAGGATATGGAAGAGTTCAGAATATTTAAGAGGGTTCTAAATGATTCTGCAGAATTCTAGAAATTCTAATGTTTAGAATATTCTTGAGGATTGTAGAAGATTCTGGAACACTCTAGCATATTTTGTAGAATATTAAAGAATTTTAGAATATTATTTAAGACTTTATAATAAGAATATTGTAGCATTACCTAAAAAACTGTACAAGATTATGGAAAAATCCAGAAGAAGTTAGAAAATTGTAGAAGATTCTGAAACAGTCTCAAATATTTTAAAATTTTCTTAGAGATTTCTAATAAGTTCTGAATATTCTAAAAGATTTGAGAAAATTTCGAACGTCTTTTGTAGATTTTAGAGAAACCTAAAAGATTCTAGAGAAGTCTGGAAAACTTTAGAAGATTATAGGATATGGAAGAGTTCAGAATATTTCAGAGGGTTCTAAATGATTTTGCAGAATTCTGGAAATTCCAAAGTTTATAATATTCTTGAGGATTGTAGAAGATTCTGAAACACTCTAGCATATTTTGTAGAATATTAAAGAATTTTACAATATTCTTTAAGACTTTATAATAAGAATATTGTAGCAGTACCTAAAAAACTGTACAAGATTATGGAAGAATCCAGAAGAAGTTAGAAAATTGTAGAAGATTCTGAAACAGTCTCAAATATTTTAAAATTTTCTTAGAGATTTCTAATAAGTTCTGAATATTCTAAAAGATTTGAGAAAATTTCGAACGTCTTTTGTAGATTTTAGAGAAACCTAAAAGATTCTGGAGAAGTCTGGAAAACTTTAGAAGATTATTGAAGGATATGGAAGAGTTCAGAATATTTCAGAGGATTTTATAAGATTCTGGATCAGTTTATATTATTTCAAAAAATTTTAATTGATGTCGAAAAAAATTGTAAAGACTAAGAACACTCTGAGAAGTCTGGAAGATTATGGATCAGTCTGAAATTCTAGAGAATTTTACCAGATTCGAATTTTTTTGGAAAATTATGAAAGATTTGAGAAAAATTTCTAGGCTCTTGAAATAGTCTAGTGAATTCTGGAAGGCTAAAGGATAGTGTAGAATTTTCTGAAGAATGTTATCAGATTTCAAAAAAGTTTTAAAGATTTTGTAGGATTTTAGGAAATTTTGGGAGTCATTTGTAGATTTTGGAGAATTTTCGAATTATAAACTTTCAGATTGTGTTAAAGTTTGTTTCTCAGACTTTGTTTGTCAGACAAAGTTTCATTTTTGCATGCCAATAAGTTTCACCGGAGAGCGAAATTAAAAAAAAAAATTTCTATTTTAAATCAAAAAAGTGAGAAAAGTGGCTAACATTTTTTAAAAAGTTGAAAAAGTGACCAAATTCTGAAAAAATAAAAAAAGTGACTCGCTGGCAGGCCTGAGAAAGCGATCCAAGCGACTTTCGTCTAAATTAATATCGGGCCCTATAAAATCATATTATCTTTTCTCGACACGCATATGTGCACTCGAGTGCTTACAACTTAGAAATACACTTAGATCGAGATCAATCGAGCGCCTCGTCTCGAAAGAGCGAACGCACTTGCACGAGCAGCACTTGGGCGTATCGTGGGGCCCGTCGGGGTCTTACTTGGGACAGGTAGTGGCAGTGGTAGGGATATCGGTGGCGGGGTGAGGCGCCAAAGACACCGGCGAAAGGGAAAATACCGTCAGGTCTCTTTTTATTTGTCAGTGCCCCGTTTTTTGACACGACCGATTCGATCGAGTTTCATTTGTCCATTGGACACTCTACCACCGTCAGCGCTACCAGATCTTACGTTCGCCGATTTCAATAATTGAAAAGATGCATCTCACTTGACCGGAAACTGCGCGGCCTTGCTGACCCGCTAAAAAATTATTTTTTAATAATCCTTAGTTTTCTATTTATTTTTTAAATTAAAAAAAGTGAAACGTGCAGTGATTTTGTAGAATTTGTGCTGTGGTGATTTTCTTTTCGGGGGCGGATTTGTGAAGTGAGTGTGATGTATGTTACGCTGGATTAGAAACCAAATTAAGGTAATTTCTTTACAATAGCCAACAATAACAAAATATTTTAAAATATTAAAATAATCAAACATTTTTTGGTCAACTAAGAACCATTCTTTTTTCGTAAATTGATTTCGTGAACAGTAACAAATAATTATGATATTAAATATATCTTTTTATCTAACAGTTATATAAATTAATAAATTATAAAAGTTATAATAACATAAAGAGTTATAAAATCGTGACTTGTTTTATGTGAATTCAGGGAATTGTTTTTAGACATTAGTTGAAAAAGTCGTTCAAAGCAGTTTCGTAGTTACGGGACAGAACAGAATTGCAGAATATTAAACCCAGTCTCAGGATAAACTGACCGTTGCTTGTCGGAGAACTACTTTCACGTATACAACTATTATACCAGATGTTCCTACTAACTTACGTAAAATTAGAGATCACAAGCTGGAGAAAAAAAAATTATAAATTTCTATTTAATTATGCTGATTCAGATATCAATCTTCATCAGATGAAAGAGTTCAAGTGCGGTCCATCAAAAGACCATTATTTACTCCGGCAATCTAATCTAGAGCTGGAAAAAGTCTCTGATGATAAATATTATTTTGTTTATTATTTCTTTAATTATTCGGTGTTCAATTTAAATAACTGAAACATAAAACACGTGGAGAAAAACAATTCTGTTAAATTAACAGGATTCATTTGCTAAAGAAAGTACATCAAATTTTATTTGTGGTATTTATAAAAATTTCAGTAAAAACAATAAACAATTTTGTAAACTGTACAGGCTCCTGTTTAAAATTTACGGACCATCCATTATTGTTATTGAAAAGTCTGTTTAAATATTACGTAAGAAAATCTGTTAACCTGTTTTAGCAGATGACTGTTAATTATTTATAATTTATAATAGCTAATTTTTTTTCGTCAAATAGAATCAAGTATCATAAAGTTAAAATTGTTTCAAGATTATTTTTATGTTTTGAAGCATATGAATCTTCACTACCTGGACATAACAATAAAGTTTTAGATACATGTTAATTAGGAAAATAAAATTGCATATGAAAAAATTAATATGAATATGAAACACTTTAAATTAGTTTGGATTGGAAATTTCTCGGGTTTGATAGGATATTTATTTGGATAATGTATAAAGTAGTTTGAAAGTAGAAGCAGAGAATCTTCATTGATAAAATTAAATCGTGCATTCAATGTTCTTGAACAGCATCCAATATGGGTAACCACGTGGTTTTATCTATTCACACAGACGAAAGCATGAGAGCTTTAGACGGAATTGGCAGTGTGGATTGCATCTTGAATGAAAAGATGAATCACGTTTAAGCCAATCATGCCTTACTAACGGTGATTCGAGTACAATCGACCGCCTCCTTGAGCTTTTTTTATCAGATTGATATTCTGCTCTTCAGTTCAATCAAACTTCTCTCCATTCCATTATTCTCTAGAATTTTGAATTCCTACATTTTTTATTCATCAACGATTAACTAACAATATAAAATTCATCATAATTTCTTAATTAATTAATTAATAAAATAATCAATTAGTTTAATTAAATAATTCTTAATTTTAATTAATAATTCTGCAATCCTTAAAAAATCCTGTTCTTCTACATTCTTACACTTAACTTTAATTACACTTACACTTAACTTACTCTTACACTTAACTTAACTTAATTACATGGAATTCAGGATCCACAATTTAGAAAAAAGTAAATGTAATATCTTTCTATTTTTCAATGAAATAAAAAGATAATAAACTCATTCCATATTTGAATAGAGAGATTCGTAGGGAAAACATTATGTAAGGTGTAGAATTGAGTTTAAACATAAACTGAATGACTTCATAGCAGAACAATAGTTATCTTCTATGATGACTTTTGAGAGTTATTTCCCGTATTTCATATTTTCATGAATGCAAATTTACAGTGTCAAATGCTCAGCTTTCACTTAAAATTGACATGGCGTTCAAGTTTGTAAACCAGTTGTTGAACTGAATGGTTGGAAATATGACTAGAGCTACTTTGGTTTTAAGAGAAGGCTTCTAAGGAAGGAAATTTTAGAAAAATATGGATAATAATTTCAGTAATGAGTATATTTGTTTAGTGCATTTTATAATCATTTAATTAATAAGAACATTCCTCGTTCTTTGTACATGTTTACTAATTGATTGCCTGATATCAAAACGTTTCTCATTGCGAACTTGTGTTAACATAAATGCATAGAGTAAGGAAAAGTAAAAGTGAATTGAAGGCAAGAAAGTATCACATTGGAATTTTATAGTCGTGAATGTATGTAAAACTACAATTTTAAAATAGATAATTTATTTTAAAGAAGATGTTTCGTAGGTGTTAATAGTGTAAATTTATTTTCTGTTGGAAAATATATTGTTCAAATATTTCCTGTACATATGATTTTTATATATAACTTGTACGGATCTTTTTTATTAAAAAAGAATCGTACAAGTTATATTTGTATATTTACGAATATTTTTTATTAAAGAGGATTCGTACAAGTTATATTTGTACTTGTACGAATCTTTATTATTAAAAAAGATTCGTACAAGTTATATTTGTACTTGTAAGAATCTTTATTATTAAAAAAGATTCGTACAAGTTATATTTGTACTTGTAAGAATCTTTATTATTAAAAAAGATTCGT
>JBAGKK010486282.1:0-16339 GCA_037177015.1 Euceroptres primus
GAAACGTCGACTTCTAATTGGACCAAAATAAAGAATAATTTTTTGACCGAAAAGCCGCATAAGTTTTGTTATTTATTTATTATTAATATAGATCAATTTCTATTTTCCCTGACAGCTACTCGCATTCCTTGACATTTCCCTGTCAAATATTTTTTCCCTGACATTTTCCTGACTTCCCTGACGTGAAGCCACTGGCCACCCTGTTTATAATATTAGATCCAGAGAACATTTTTACTTCATAATAAAAATAATAAGAAAAATAATTGCTTGCATTAACTGAAAAGATTATTGATCGAGCGAAATTATTCTTGGAAACGTTCGAGTCTCGTTTACCCGGTCATTCCTCAATTATCCCGAAAAGGTTATTCGGGTGTAACAATGTCCGGTAGAGAGATTAAAATAAATCGAGTATTTTCAGGCCAGTTATTCGTTTACTCGACGTGTGAGCCGTCCAATTTTACAAATTTCCCTCTCGTGTAATTTAAATTGGATTCCAGAGTCGGAAAGTAAGAACGGCTGATTTAATTAAACCGCATTTCCATACATAATGTACATCAGGAGAAGAATTAATCGGGACCTGTGATTTCCGTCAAAATCAAAGCTGATTTAAGTCGTTCGAACTAGTTGGCCTCTCAGTGTACGCGCAGAGTGAACTAGAAAGAGAACGAGAGATTAAGTAAGAATGAGAAACCGACTGGAAGAAACTCCCGTCTTATAATGAAGTTCGCGCGACGGAAAAATTAATGGCGGAACTCACAATGAGGGCGCAAGGGGCAGATTTCGTTGGAGGAGTAAAAGATGGGGAGAGATAATGGAACGGTGGAATTAGAATGGAAAAAGGAGGACCTGGAGGGATGGGGACAGGAGGAGTAGTCAATTTCTTCTTCTTCCGAGATGTAAAAACCGCTTTCTCGAGCGGTAATCATCTGTGTGACTAAAATAATTGTAGACCCTAAATTGCAATCCCTGAGGAGAAGGGGTGCATCTAGTTATCGAGTCACCTTTCCCATGGAAATTCGTACACCGGGGAACCGTTTCGAATTAGCTTTGCGGGAGGCCTGAATGATCGGCGGGTAAAAAGAGCGAAAAAGCGATCGAACCAACATCGATGACGCCTTGTTCGTGTGCTAGAATACACGTAGCCACTTGAAAGGCGACGTCGCATATGAATAATTTATTAAGGACGTTTATCACCAGTACTAACTCTACCTCAGGGCACTTATGAGGTAATGCCCTGCGGCGCTTCCTCGAACGATCGAAGGGTTTCTGACACGGCTTGTAATACGAGGCTATTATTTTAAGCGATCTGTGGCATTACCGTCACATGGAACTTATCCATCTACATTATTCCGAGATTAACGATAACAGAAGCTAACCAGCAAGATGAATTCTCCACGAGTGGTTTCGAATACCGTTGCCAATAAAATGTCCTTACAAGCACATATACAATTGGGCGAGTAATTGAGAATATCCATAGTGATATATATATATATATCGACGGTAATTAATCGACGATTTATACGTGTGAATCAGGCGTTTCACTAGCTTACTTCTTTCAGGTAATCGACCGGTTGGTCAACCATAGATTTCTTCGCCTCGGGTTCCTGATTTATTCTTGAGATAAATCTCTTAAATGCATCAGTTACAACTTTTCAGAGTTGTCACTTGAAACTGTTTTTAAGGCTACTACTTCAAATTAAATTAAGCAGAAGCGATAAAAGTTTCTTTTTACTCGGCCGATAGCCAGAAACTACTTTATAGTAATTTAATCAAATAATATTATTTGAAACTGAAATCATTTAAAATTATTTCTAAAGTTGAATGAAGCCAAAAAGAGACTAAACAAATTAAGAGGATTAAGTGGAGGTGGAAAATTCCGATATTGGCCTTCTCAGCTAATGAAACGTATGATTTCTAACTGTACAAATGGTCACTATATTCATTTGAACTAACTAACCAACCGCCCGTTATTGTAATATGGATTTAGTTATATGATTAACGAGAATTTCCAGCCTTCGAATTATTCCATTCTCACGCAGTTGAATTCAATTATCAAATGTAAAAAATATATTGAATCAAATTATCCGTAGTGGTCTGATTAATCAGAAGCTGAAATAAAATTTTAATGGCACGCATTTAAAGCAACAAATACATTAGTATTTTTTAATATATTAGTTTTTTAAAGCGAAAAGTCGTTAAAATAATTGATATATCTTGACAAATGAGAAAAACTACTGTCATGATTGAACGTTTATTGTTATTTGAATGAAGGAATTGCGGTTTTCAGTCTTTTACCCTTTAACTGATTCTTATATGACAAATGAACTTGAATAAAGATTCTCTGAATGCAAGGAGATATTTTTCTTTAGCCTCCATCCCCCTAGTTACCGAGTAAAACATCTGACTATTTTTCAGGGGTGAATGACAAGGTGTCAACCGAACTAATTCATTTTTTATAAAATTTATAGGGCAATATGTTTCCGGTATAAAATAAAAGTAATAACTTCTCAATGAGAACGTGAAAAGAATTCAATTTAAAATCCCGTCAGTCTGAAAACTTTTCATCTATTACGAACCCTGTCCCAACTCAATTCTGTTAATCTGTCGCACATTTCAGAGTGATTCTGCGTTTACACTTTTTTCTTTCAAATGCGCCATTTTTCACGTCGGTTCTCTCTTCCACGCAACTTCTCATTTAATTAATGGATTAGTTATCGCGTGCGGAAATATACATTGTGCACCCAGAGAAAGGATTTGTTTGAGAGAAATGAAAATTTATTTGCTTACGATTTTATCTCGGCATTTATTTTCCCCGAAATAATTTTTTTTAAATAACATTTTCTCAGTATATTATTGCTTGATTTAGATAAATCTATTTTTATCCAAGGGAAAAATCGAATGCAATAGACTGTGACTGAAAAATATTTTTCGTCATTTCGGCATTTTCATTTGGCTTTTTCTCGATCTCATGACGAAAAGCACTGTATTTGCCATGTCAAAACGAAAATTTTGGCTCGAGCGATTAAATCCCTCGGCTTCGCCTCGTGATTTAAACCACGCTCTCGCAAAGTTTAAACTTGGCGAATAATGTACTATTTACTTGAGGGTTAACTTTTTATTAGCCTCCGCGCTCAACATTTACCAAATAAACAATGCAACATCACTTAAAAGTTTGAGTTACATCCATTCACTGCTCATGAATACTGATTTACACAGCATAAATTAATGTATTCTACTGAAATTCAATTGAATTCTCATTACAACTAATTCAATTCAAGTCACCAGCTTGTTCAATATTACAATATACATAGTTTTTTCTTTAATTCAACAAGAGCATGCTTGATTGATTGAAACATCGAAAACTTGACTTTGCCGATCTTTTCTTGTCCATTGTCCATTCCCCCTAATACAGCCTCTGATCACCTGCGTACAAACTTGGCAACAATATCCCTAAAAGACTCCATGGAGTATCCCATTACAAACTTTCTAAATCCATCATCCAAGACCCCATCGGAGGAATCAAAGAAGAGCAGTAAAAGGTGCATATAGGATAGGGGATCGAGGATCGAAGCACGCTTCGATAGTCTTGATGCAGCTGTCCTTGGAAAAATCGAAGAAAGCGATAAACCTTACGGGATCGACCTTGAAAACCCAAGGGCCCGATTCTCGGCGTGTGCTTTCGCCTGTAAATAATCAAGCTGAGGGGCAAGATTCAAAAAGGTACTCACGTGGATAGATGAAAAATTCTGGTATGGTCCCACGAGCTCCTGCACATCGACGACCAAGCTGGACCCGCTTCTACCTGACGTAAATGGTAAATCTCACGCAATCTCGGACACTACGGCCTCCCTCACATTCCACTGCATTTTTCCCATTGCTTAGCCCGTAACTAGCTTTCTAGAACTCTAAAGTCGGTTTCTCTCACACCTGCCGGGCGACTTTTAATCCACGTGACTGCACATCTTGGCGGTAGGTACCAAGATTTCTCACTGATTTTCACTCATTTCTCCACTATCCAGCCAAACAAAAAACCGGTCTTTATACTCTATCCAAACGTGACATCTAAATTAAGCTTGTAAATTTATATTACAAATTTACATTGTAGTAAACTGAGATTGACAGACTTAGAAATTGCAGATTCAAATTATCCTTTGTGATGGTAGATTTAAATTGTCATTTGAAGCAGTTGATAATGTGAATTGTTATTTAAAAACAGAAAATTCACAGTGTTTCAGTGTAACCGTGTTTTTTGTTTTTTCAGGAGCCGCTCTCCCACGACCGGGCCATCGTGCGGCTTCCGTCTGATATGAAGGTAGGACTCGCACGCAACGCGGACCTGATGAGGGCAAAAGAGGGTAGGAAAGAAGGGAGGGGGTAGAGTTGAGGGTGGTTGGAGGGGGGTGGAGCAAGCAGCGGGAGTTGAGGAAAAAAGTGAACGGGGGGTGGTAGTTATAGGAGAGCAATACCGCGGAAGCGTGAGAGAGAGAGAAAGAGAGAGAGTGAGTGAGGGAAAAGAGGCAGGAGAAGCGAGAAAACGAAAGAGGAACGCCTCGCGGTTCTCCCTGAGATTTTCGGCGTGTATCGCACTCTAAAGCTCCGATCTCACTGATTCCAAGTTGGGCTATGTTACGTGAAGACTTGTGCGCAGCCGGCAACCACTGCCACCGCCACCACGACCATCACCACCACCACCATCGCCATCCAGATCCCAAACCCCATGGCTCCCACCAACCCCAGCCAGCGGTACAACGCGCCCTGTATACAGTGAGAGAGTCGAGCTAATCTCGAAGTTGAGCGAATCTTAAGAAGGGTGCTGAGGGTCGAGGGTGACTTTCATACCTGTCCAGAGTCGAGATCCACTTCTTCAGCTCTTGCGTGCCACTCGAGGCAGTGCAATTCCAACCCTCCTGGTAATAACATTGCGCTGGATCTTTGATGAAGCTAGATTGATGATGTTTTGTTTATTTCTGTTCTTTATGAACACTGGGGTGGTGTCTACTGCTTCTCGAGGGTGTACAGAAGCCTTCAGTCCAGACAGTTCTGACGATATTATTCGCCGGATTCATAACTTGATTAGCGCATCTAGAAATTAATAAGGAAAAAAGACTAAGGATAAAACTTTGTTTTAGATCATTTTTTAGTTAGAGGAATACAAGTGAACACATATGAGAATGACAACTTGGTAAGGACCATCGAAGGCCCCTAAGTAATAGTAAAAATAACCTAAAGGGGCTAAGTACAAATGGTTTTTACCGAATTGTGAAATTAGAAAGACGAATGGATAAGACAAAAGGAATAGTGGTAGTGATTTTTGAATGAACAATTCAGAAAATTTTGGCCTCAAAGTCTTATTTTCTTTTTGGTCTCGAAGAACTTATTTTCTTTTTATTTTCGAAACCAAGATCTTCTGGTTACACGACGGTTTCTGGTTCGAAACCTCACTAGGTTTCGAACCTAATGAGATTACTCTTCGGATGCTCGTTTTTTTTTTTTTAAACATTTTCTTCGTAATATTCGAAATGCGTAATGTAACCAGAACATCTTGGTTTCGAAAATAAAAAGAAAATAAGTGACTTAGAGACAACAATTTTCTGAATTATTTTAGATAAGGCAAAAGTTTAAAAAATTATTCACAGAAACCCCTACCGATTTTTAAAAATATTTTTGCCTGGGCGAAGAAGACTTATGTACAAGTAAGTCAAGCTTTAAAACTAAAATCCCTTTTTCTCAATAGAGGATAAGCTGATTTCCATTGTATATAGGAATCGGACCGCCCCAATCTATCGTTCCGAAAAGGGATTCTCCTACTCCTAAGATAATCCTGAAAACTTTTACTTTTTCCTCAAGAATGCAGAGGATCATACAAAAGAAAAAAATTGAAATATTAACAAAGTATAAAAAATTGGACTACAATTCGTAGTACCTATTATACAAAATAACCAGCCCTGTTTAAATGAATCATTCAACTTGAAAGCTGGGGTGAAACCACAAGCACAAAATCCGCCGCGGGTCGACTGTTACTTCTTTCTTTATGCCACGTGAATGAAGAAAGACAAGTCTTCCTTACTGTATTAGACTGACTCCCCTTCTGTATTAAAATTTATACGAATTACTGCTCCCAAGCTGTTAAATTTCAAATATGCAGAAAAAATTCACATATGCGGCGAAACTTCTAAATAAGAACATCATATTTCATACAATATAAAGTCCAAATTCTGTTGTAGTCAGTTGTCCTTTGTTATCTTTGTAGAAATATTATTTTTTATGATTTATGTCGATTATGAATTTTTACTCTTACAATTTATACAAGTTTTGAATAATTACTCCATTTCAACTTCAACACGCGTCTCTCATTATAAGGACTTTTTTTTCACTGTGCTTGATGCTGAAAATACTTAATTATCTATCGATGACTGAACAATATCAGACTCAGAATTTCAAGCATGAAGAATATTGAACTCAGAAACTCTTTCATGAGAATAACACTTAAATTTAACGAACCTATTACCACCGAGAACGTAGAATAATTATCTCCCCTATTCAAATCCTAATTCCAAACTTTTTTATTGCAGATTTTATTGGATCAGGACAATAGAAGACTAGATTTCAGCAATCAAAACCTACTAATAGTTTAGCTCTATTTCAGTAACTTTCAGCACCTCTTACAGAAAGAGACAACTTTCCTGGTATATTCTATTATTGCAGAATTGTTTGCCGGCAATATTTTACTCACGCAGAAAAAACTAGTGGTTCTAATTGGTTGCAGTTCCAATGAGAAATGCTTTCAAAGGAACCATTTTTTCAAAATAATTATTAATTCACTCGGAGATGATAGCACAACTCACATTAAATATTAAACTCTTGTTTTTGTGGAAATGAATGTGACTTGAGATGACTTCATGTGAATGCTGTTTCAAATTCAATGTAACCTGCGAAGCTATGATTAAGTTTATTCATTTAATTTTCTTCAATTTAATACCATTTTACCTGTCATATAAGGTAAAAAGTACTTTACTAAGTTGCAATAATTTCGAAGTGGGAAAGCGGAAAAATAGGTTCCCCGAAAATTGGTTACTTTCAAATTATTCTATTAACAAGAGTGGTTCACTTGGAGGCAAGAATTCGGTTCCTTTGGACAAATTTTCGCAATTCGTTGAATTTCACACCGCAGTAATTTCTTCTTGTTGCATTTCCAATGGAACCCGGAAATCAGTTTTAATTAATACTCTAGTTTCCTCTGTACATCTCTTTCAAACAAGGGATACAATTGCTATTTTAGGTTATTCCCACGAGACATTATATAATTTTTTTCTAACAAATCTTTTGCATGTCGAATGCTCACGTAGGAGAGATTCCTCGAAGCTTGCCTGGTTTTTCCATGTTTAACATTCTGTTACTGTAAGCATCTTCCGGTAGTAAAAGGGACTGTGAACACTATTAACTACAAGTAAATGCGTCTCGCAAGCTCACCACCGTAACGGCTTACATACAAATGCACTTTCATAACGATAAGCGCTACTCTTCTTTATTATTATGCAGTAGACGCTGCTTGGCAGTCCAAAGTTTCAATCGCATAAACCTAAAGAAAAATGAACCGCGAGAGATTCCACGAGACGCGCTCGTACAAGAAACATGTATCTGTGTCTGGAAAGTTGTGTGTAAGTGCACTTTCTACGTACATCACCAGCCAAGAATTTGGCTCGTATCTTTCTCTATCTGGTCATATCCAGGAAAGAGCCAGTGCGACGCCTATGGTGCTTGGCTCCCGTCCCGGCGGCTGCTCGCGAATTACTTACACATTGTTTAAACGTAAAAAGTTGCGATTGAAATGACGAGAATTAAAACGAGAACAGCGAGAGGTCAGAGCAAAGCTGTGCCAAAACCGTAAAACTTGTGGCTTTGGGTCGACGGCCTCCATAGAGCCAACCTAAATGTAAGACGTCGGATGTATACGTGCACAGATCTTCTATACACGTAAGAATGAAGAATAGATACAAGGTAATACCAAGGAAAATGCTCCAGTGGGAATAAGGGCACCATTCGTTTCTTTCTGACCGAAATTCATCAACAGTAATCTCTTTTCAGAAGAAGTAATCGCGTTAAAAGATCACGTTTATTCTTAATTTTTTATACAAATTCTGAAGTATTCCAGAAAATTGTCCCTCATTAGACTTTCCAATACTAGCAAGAAGTAAGCACAAATATCTTTCCGCTCAAGAAAATGTAAAATCGCTTTGTCTAAACACTGTGTTGAATATAGCGATTCATATCTGTATCATTTAATATGAGTTTAAGAATGTACGAAGTGAGTCTGGTTCGGTCCTCGCAAGGCTTTCTGTAATCTAAACTATGCGGATATGATTCATACGTTTTGACTACGGGTATGTGTTGTGTGATTCAGACCACCATGAAAAACAGACAGTCGGCTACAGGTTATCGATGCGAGAGCATGATCCGATGTCGCGTTTAATTCTTCATGTATAAAAAGGCTCATTTTAATCTGAATAAACTTGCTTTTATTTTACCGTAACTTTTCACATGATTCTCTTGTATTTCAACCTGTTATTTCAATACACTGGTAACAGCATTTTAACATAATTAAAAAGTGCACCTGGTGTTTTTAAATGTCGGAACATAAGAAAAGCTAATCTTATCTTAATATACATAGTAAGATCTCTAGAAAATGGAGTTATTTGACTGGACGTCGTATATGTATATAACTAAGGCAGATGAACGTTTCTGAACTCAGGGTCGAAACAGCATGGTGGCTCGAAACTGGGATGCTGATTGTTATCTGGACGCCAGCATTCTTGAAGAGAAGTTTAAACTAATATCGTATCCCAGCATCAGTACCAGATACTGATAAGATAACTGAACCCTGGAGTGGGCCAATAATTTTTGTGTACCTGCATTGATCGTTTACCACTTTTGTCTTTAGGAAAGAATTTTTCGGTATTTCTAAAATATATATCCTTCTTTTCAGTGTACTGTAAAAGTTTTACTGCTGATTTTGAGTTCACGCGGAGTATTTCCTCAGAGTAACTTTTTTTTTTCTCCAATCGAAACGAAAGACTGCATCTCTCCTAAAACAGTGTACAATCATATCATCCAATACGAGGGAATTCGTTTTCCCTCTAAAAATCCTATCTACCAGCTTTTCCGTTCGTTTCTTCCTGTGCTGCACTTCCTATGGAACTTTTTTTCGTTTCCGCCGCGTAAGTTTTGTTGATACTTGCCACATGCACGGCTATACTTTATAGTTTATACCAGGGGTTATAAGACGTTGAACCTAGCAGTACACGACGTGTCTCTGAAATCGATAAGAGAATGGGGAAAGTGTGTACATAGGAGCAGGTGTAGCTACGATTGACCGGCTGGCCTCTCCTGACACTCAATTGTGGCTTACGTATTATTTCAGCGATTGATAAGCTAACGACCGACAAACGAACTCTCCGCCTTCCGGGTAATTTGCCTTTATAAATAGCCTTAATTAGCAAGAGGACGAGTGTTAATTATCTAAGACAGTAATGCACGAGACACGCTTAATAGACCACAACTACTCGTGTTTCCATGAAAATACATTGCGGTCACGTTTTTCCCTCAGGCGCTTGGGCGATTGGTAGATCGATCGGTATGTCCACGGAATCACCAAGATATAATGGCGGCTAGCGTACATTGAAAAACGCAACTCGTTCTCAAACTCTATTTTACTTACTTCTATATATAGGATATTCGTATATGTACAATTTTACATGTATATGCGCTTTATAGGTACAAGTCAGGAATAATTCTGCAAGTGACGACCCAACTCAGGGGAAATGTAGAGAGCAGCTAACTCTTCCCTGAAACTTTCTGCTGCATCAAAAAGTTTAAATTAAAAGATTATGATTAAAAGATAATCGACGTGCAGCTGCAGAGTTGAAAATTAAACGAATCTCTTGAGATTGAGCAGGTTCATGAAGAAAAATATTTAAGACAATCTCTCTTCTTTTTTTTATGGTTTTATTTTTTATTTTTAATGCATCGTTACAAGAAAACTTCTTGGTGTTTTTACTACTTGTCATTAAGCTTGGAATTAGCTTCTCTACAGTTGAAATTCTTATTTCAAACCCCATAGGTAATTAATCACTAATTTCCAACAGTGACATGGTCGATAATTCACGGAATACAATTCTTCACGACCCGGATTAAAAGCGAATCGCTCTTAATCGAATCAGCAAAGCTCCAGAACTTGGTGAGATTATGTCAAAGTTATTACTGCAAGTTTCGTGCTAAACGTAAGGCGTTCGTCTTGAGTTCAGCTGCACCTAAGTCTGTTTTGACTTCTTCGACAAATCCTGTTCCATCGCGATGTCCTAGAACTTGAGAATAATAAAGATCGAAAGAAGGGATTTTACCGAAGGAAGGTTCTCTGTGATTGTAGCAAAAGAGATGAGAAAAAAGTAAGTTTGTTTTAGAGCTCATTGACTCTGAAATTTACACTGTTTCGGGACACTGTATAAAACTCACAAATGTTAATCACATGAGTCAAGCAAACACAGTCACCAAGACTCGACGGACGTGCACGCGAATATATTTTATGTATTCATATACTCCCTACGAAGTATAGGAACACTTATATCACGACACACAGTAAGCCTTTATAATTATGACGAAGACAGATTAATCCCAAGAGGAAATACAAAAACTTGGTTCCACTGACAATGCTCTTGATAAAAACTCTACTTATCACGTTCTAAAAAATCAATGAGTAATTCTTGACCACATATATACTTCGGACACAAAAAAAGGATAATACTTTTCAGATTCATAATATGTTTGCTAATACGTATTGAAATAAAAACTGGGTTCTAACTGAACCAATATTCTGTAAATTTATTTTCATTAAAGGTGAAGTGGAGCATTTATCTGAAACAATGAAATTACGAGGCTCTTCCACTTCAATAAATCTTTTCTTGCCCGCACGTAATTTTCTTCTTACACAGAGGCTAATTGCAGAATAAGAAATTTTCTTGCTGTAGAATCGTAAACGATTCTCCAGAAACTCCCGGAAATGCAGATTTCTGTATTCATGCCTGGCAAAGGTAACTGCTGTAAATCTCAATAACGGAGAAACAAAATTTTAAAGCCTCTTCGTTTCACCGAGTCGGATCCGAGAATTTAGGAGATCGCTCAACATTTCTAAGGCGATTCTCCCTGTAAGAAGGAACAGCCGTGCTGTGTAAACGTAGACAGAGGTAAAGAATGTTTTTCGACTAAAAATTATCTACAAAAAGAATAGAAAGAGGAGCTTTGAAACATTTTTTATCATACCAAATCCGTCGTACAGATGTTTAATAATGGGAGAAGTGTAAACTTTAAACACAGAGGTGAAGAAATCAAACTGGGAAACTTTTTTCATTAATCGGATGAGAGGAAATTATTTAGGGTTGTTTTGAAATTCGATTCTGCCTGTCTGGAAACGTATTTTCTGAATTCGAAGTGACAAGTCAAACTCGTCGACATATTGTTTGTTCAAGCGATCGCCCCTGTCGACGCAAAAGATGCTCCGTTCCCGTTGAAATCATTAAAATACACAGGGCAACCTACATTCGAAATAGATTATGTCAAGCGTACCCCAATTTATTTATAGTTTCGTCATTCCATTTCCCCCTGGGAACCTTTTTCCGATGTTTCGCAACGGTTCATTTATCACTTTTATTTTTCAGAATCGATGCCGAAAGTGAAAAATGATAAGTATGCTTTCGAAATTGGTGTGCCTTCACAGACAAAGATATAACTTTTCATTTCAAACCTCTATTTCGGTATTAAAGCAAAACGCGAAAAATCAATTTCTACTTGATACACTTATTCCACTTTAATGCAAAAAGAAAACCATTAGTTGGATCAGGGTCCCTCCATGAATGATCATCTGAAAATGATTGCGGTCATATTTTAGAAAAATTTTTTAGTTGGTCTATAATTATTTCTTATATTTATAGATTCGATTCAGGTATTTTAAGTATAATAAATTATTTTTCATTAAGCCAGAAAAAATTTTTGAAAACATGAGGACTTGTGAAACATGTTACCTTATTTTTAAAATGAATAAATCTGTAAAGTTATTTATTTAAAATTGAGTAGAAAAAAATAGTGCGATTAGGGATGATTTAAATTTATTATCTATAATACTATTTTTGAGTTACAGTTGAAATAGGAGAGGAAAAATGTGTTTGAAGTGACTTGTCAAAATGTGTTATTTTTGTAAAGTTTGATAATTTATTACAAGCAAAATACACTACCGAAAATTTTAAAACTTGTTTCAAAACAAAAATTATTACCAACCCTTTTCACGGTATTCAGTGAAATTGCTTATCAAAATTTATTCCTCCAGGTTTTCATCTTCGAAAACCTGAAAATTAACGAAAAAAATGCCACTTTCAAACCCGCGTATTTCCGAATATACATTTTTAAAAAAAGTTTTATCAATGCGAATAAATTATTTACACTTATATCTATCACTCACAAAAACGCCGCGGATGTACTTTGCGTGGTTTTCTTTTAAATCGCGTTTAAAATTTTGTCTCGACCGACCAATTTTGACAGATTTAACCAAAGTAGGTAAAGTAAATTGAAGCAAACCTACTTTGGTCGGTCGAAACAAAATTTTAAACGCGATTTAAAAGAAAACCACGCAAAGTACATCCGGGATGTTTTTGTGAGTGATAGATCTAAGTGTAAATAATTTATTCGCATAGATAAAACTTTTTTAAAAAATGTATATTCGGAAATACGTAGGTTTAATATTAATATTATTAATATTCATTAATATTAATATTCTATTACATAAAATAATTTTGGTTGCTTTCCGTTAGTAGTGTGAGTTTACGGTTATATTCAATTGATGCTGCGAACCAGCAAACGTTGATTTGTAATAAGGAGATCGACGCAAACAACCGGAACACAGAACGGAGGAAATGTTTAATTACAATATTGAGAAAGCCCTAGTTGATTTGATTGGCCACTTTTTTAAAAAAAATGGAAAAGTGGCATTTTTTCAACAATTGTTGTTTTTCTCTAAGTTTTCTGGTATTTTTAATTAATTTTGCCGATCAGCAATCGTTGACTTGTACCAAGGAGCTGCGGTGCGAACATACAGAGAAAAAAAATGAAATTTTTAATTATTGAGAAAGCGATGATTGACTTCAATAGACACTTTTTCAAAAAAGTGAAAATTTGGTATTTTTGCAACAACTGCTGCTTTTTTTTTAAAGTTTATTGATATTTTTAATTGATGTTGACGAACAATAATAATCATTGGTTTGTAACCAGGAGACGCGTATTAAATATCCGGAGCAAAGAAATTAGGCAAATATTTATTATAAAGAAAACCCTGACTAATTTCATTGCCCTGTTTTCCAAAAAGTGAAAATTTGACATTTTTTCAATGGTTGTTGCTTTTTTCGAAAGTGTTTTGGTATTTTTAAATGATTTTGCCAGCCAATAAAAGTTTATTTATAACGGAAAGACGCGTATCAAACATCCGGAGCAAAAAACTAGGAAAATATTCATTTTTGAGAAACCTCTGACTGATTTCATTGGCTCCTTTTTCCAAAAAATATAAATTTGTCATTTTTGCAATGTTTGTTGATTTTTCCTAGTTTTTTGTTATTTTTAATTTATGCTGCTGTCCACCAAACATAAATGTATAACAAGGAGACTAGAAAAAAACATCCCCCACAAAGAAAAGGGGAAATTTTTGATTATCGAGAAAGCCCTGATTGATTTTATTGGCCCCTTTTTGCAAAAAGTGGAAATTTGACATTTTTGCAATGGCGTTCTTGCTTTTCTCAAAGTTTACTGGTATTTTTAAATGATTCTTCCGACCAGCAATAAACTTTGTACTTTATCAATCAGACCATTTTATTAAAAATTATAACATAATGTAATGTAATTGTAATGTAATGTAATGTAATGTAATGTAATAATGTAATGTAATAATGTAATGTAATAATGTAATGTAATGTAATTAATAACATAATGTTTATTTGTTTGCATTTAATTCAAAATAGATCATTGTATTTTCTTTTACGGTCTTAATATTTGGTACTGCAATGTTTCACGTGCGCTTTAGTTTTGACAAAATTTAATACCAATGAAAAGAGTTGCGCAACAGAAGCGAGACAACATGTATACCCTCATGAATCACGATACGATTCGCAGGCTGGGAAAATCACAGACGCGGAAATTAAGAGATCCTCATAAACTTAAAAAAAGCGTGTTCGCACTACGGTCTCTCCATTACGTGCTTTTATTGCTTCGGGTATATTGCCGATTTATATCACTCGCAGCTCGTATAAGGTTGACGGCCATTGGTATTATACATGTATACATCGTGTGTACACTTTATTCACAATATTACAGCTTGGAATCAAATTTTGCTACCGTGCTGTCACTTTACACTCACTATTTTCACTCGCCTTTGTTTCGTTCTTTATTTACAAGTTGCTGATATTAAAACTTCTCCCGAAATATCGGTTCCATATGTATATTTAAATCTAAAAAACAATTTTTTTTGTAATAAATAAACAATTATTAGCACAAATTATTTACCGAGCACTCGTAAGAAAAAATTGTTAAAATGGAACAAGTGTTTGAACGCAGTGCAGATCCTTGAGTAGATGTGCAAATTACTAGGTCAGTGCAGTCTAATGAAATAATTAATATGAAAGAAGTTAACACAGTCTTACTCGCCCTGAATGTACAAGAAATCACATATAAGCACATATATAGAAGCTCAGATGCAGCTCATTTTAGTGCACTTAGAGCTTTAGCTTCTCTTTGCTTCACTTCTTCCATTATCTCTCTGCAACTTATTTTTTCTTTCTTCTATTCTTTTCCGACGTTTCCGACTATTTTTTTCTTCAACTCCACCCTAGTCACGGTTTTCCGTCAGCCCTACCCAAAAATTACAAGAAAAAGCTCTATTCTTGAAAAACTTCTTGCAATAACTCCTTCTATAAAAGTGAAAATGTAACAAAATTTGCAAATACTTACTAGTTTTTCTCATTAGTACAATATTCCGATGGAAAAAGGAGGATGCAAATTAACTTGTAAAATGTTACAAAATATGCAAAGCGATAATCGGAAAACGCTACATTTTACTCAACCCAAATGAATCGTTACTAATGATAGTTGCTCATTCTTAGAATATTCAATTTCATGTCATCAATAAATTGAAAAGAACAAACTTAGTTTGCACTCGCTTCTATAAATATAATTGCAGTAGTATAAAGTTGGTCCTAGTTTATTATAGATGAAAATAGAAAAACCTTGGCAAAATTGGAAGTAATTGATTTTCCGTATTGTAAATATTGCAAGAAACTTTTAAAGAGCAACAGAAACAGGAAACTGTGAATGATTTATCACCACTTTTAATGATTAGTGACGTCACTTTAAGAAGAATTATTTATACTCAAAAAAGTAAAAATATTTCATTAGATGGAAAATAGTTTATCATCAGTTAATTGAGGAAAAGTCTATAACTTTTAATCAGATTGACCTTAGCCGCTTGATTACGATATAACACGTTTAAATAGCGTGTACCGCCCGTTAATTGGTGTAACAAGCATTTAGCACGTATCACTTGGGTATCATTATACAAAGAATTAAAGAACAGGTTAGGAAGTTGGGCAACTTAACATTCACTAATGACTGTTAATGACTTCAAAGAATTTTCAAGAATAAAATTTTTTTTCTTTTAAGACTTGCTTTTAAAAACCTATATCTTTCTTTGATTATAGATGAAGACTTTCTGCAAAAAAATATTATACACCTTAAATTCTTGATACCTTGTAATTTCCGTACATGGCACATTTTTTATACGCTATAAAATATCCGATAAAAATCTTACAGCGAAACATATTCCACTGAGTAAATACAACATAAAAAAATATATGTCGATTCCAAAGTATTAATCAAATTTATATCATGCCATAAAGAAAAAGTGCGGCGTGAATGTCTCAAGTGTACTTTTAGCACAAGTTTGCAGAGGTATGTAAGTAATGCTGTAATAAATCTTCAAAGGATCTTTAAACGAAGCCGCACTTCCACTTCTGCAGAGTTTTACAGTTTTTCAGTGTAAAGATCGAGCTCACCGCGAAAACCGCGAACCGCCATGCCACCAGTTTGCTTCAGAAGGTGATGGGAAATTAATCTGGTGCGATAATTCAGAGGGGGCTCGCTATAATACGCCACGACAATTCCAAAGTTAATCGATGGTTTCGCGTTCACCGAATTGATACGCCTGGGATTGGCAGGTCGTTGTTCCTGGTGAAGATATCTGGCGATATACGCCTAT
>JBAGKK010486293.1:0-36263 GCA_037177015.1 Euceroptres primus
TTGTTAAAGAAATTAATTATTCACATAAAAGCACTTTATTATGCATCACTTATGCTTATCTAACTAATCTACTTTTTAACAATTTTATTTTTTTGCATAAAATGGTTTATGGAGAAATGTAAATTATTTTTAAAAAAACGTTTCACATCATTTCATGAAAAACTTAGAAATGAAACATTCCGGCTGCCGAAAGAAGCCACAACTTGGAAAAATAAATTTAAAACTGAATTCAGGAAAGTATCCTTGAATGCTGTACGTATACCCCATGTTTGACTTTCTTCCGTTCGATAGCCGCTGGACAGACTTTGCCAACCCTACAACGTAACAGGGTGAGGTGAAGGGTAGACAGCAGTCAGTAAACTTAGAACTGGCCAAACTTCTGTTTCACTATTTATTAGTGATGCATGTCGAGCCGATAATTCTCGCTGCTCGTTCGTGATCGATGGTTCGTGATCCATCGTTCCTTCTTTTGTTATTTCCCGATCGAAATCGGTTCGAAAGTTGACATGTCTCGCGAGCATACAAATTTCCTGTGAATATAACCCCTAGAAGGAATAAATTAACTTTTGAAGATTCGGAAGTCAAAATTCTGATAATTTTTCATCTTTTTGATTAAATTTTATTCAATCAGAAGTTTGCAGGTAAAAAATTACTGTCATGTGCGCGATAATTTTCGAGACGAGAAGTTCGCGCATATAGACCGAGCAGATTAATCGGATCGGTTGTTTATCGTATCGTTCGCTCGATATGCATCACCACTATTTATCCACTAGGATCCGCACTTTCGTTAAATTTCCCTGAATTTTCCTCTTACCGTCCTCTCTTGGAAGTCTATTTTCGACGCTAATTTAATAACAATTTGCAGGATATTACAACTTCTTTATAAAGAATGAATCTATGATTGTAGTTTTGTGAATTCTTGAAAGAATCATTGTAATTCGAGATATCAGTCTTCAAAATCGCCCTTGTGAAACTATACACCTTTGGTCTTATTTCGGTATGCACTGTTTAGTTTTCACCTACAGTACTTTTAGACTAGTGAAATAGAGCCTAATTTCTAGGGCTAATCTATGGATCTATATTTTTCTCATTCTATCCTTCTTCCGCAATAAACTGTATTACTCAGGTGACATTTAAAGGGCCTATACCGAGACCACTACCTACAGATATCAATTACATTAATACAAGCATGGTTTACAAATGACTATATTGAGGACCCTTCTCGGAACTCTTTAATAAAAGTATGAACAGGCAGAGAGCCTTCAAATTTATAAATAAAAATTTTTCAATTTTGAAATTATGGGCTGTTCAAAATAGTACATTGTGCAACTTGTGCGTAAAATGCTGTTTTATACACGCGATCACCACAAGTGGGCAAAACCTTACGCACGAGTTGCATACGATATTTTTTGGCACAGTGTGCGTAAAATGCGTTTTTAACACACCCATATTAGTAGGTTGTTCATAAGCCGTTTTACGCACTAATATGGGTGTGTAAAAACGCAGTTTACGCACTCTGTGTCAAAAAATACGTAACGTTTTTGGTATATTTGTGTCTCCCTCAGTTTCAAGTAAATTATAGACACCTCTCTCTTGCTCAAACGTTACGTATTATTTGAACGGTCCCTTAGTGCTTTGAAAGTTTAAAATTCATATTCAGCATATCGCGACGATTCCAGATATCTAAAATTTGCCATGAAAAGTTTAGAATTACAATAAATCTAAAACAATATTCGAAAATAATATTGTCAAAAGAATGAAAATAATATTAGCGATAGTATTTTCTTTATGTTACTTTCAAGTCTATTATAACAAATATTTTTAAAAATGTAAAATTAGTATTTTTTCATGTATCTCGTAAACCGCTAGAGAGATGCAAAAATGGATAACATTTTTGGATTCACCATCATTGGGATATACTGTATAAATAATAAAGAAGAAATATAAAAACGTGAATGCCGATAAAAATAAATATAATGGTGATATGAATAAATAAATAATTTTAAGCAATGTAAAAAGGGATTAGCATCCTTCGGTTTTGTGACGGTCCGGCCGACCGGCGCGGCAGGAACCAATGCCGATCACTTTCAGACCAAGTCTAATACCTGCTGTGTAAACCTATATATACGTTGTATAAATCTGGTATATATTTTCACAAGGGCGGCTAACTTTAGACCATGATACTTATTATTTAAACAACTAGTTTTAGAACATCGCAAAACAAGCAGCACACTTTACTCCTTTCTCAACTTAGATATACCAAAAAATAAGCATTTCGTTTCATAGTTTCGACGAAAATAAACTTTTACCAAACATACTTTGCTCGGTGTGCCCAGGTTAGTATACATCCCTCTTAACTTTTTTTAAAAATAAGGGTCTTGTTGCTAATCTAAAAGTAAACAAATTTGACGATTTTCAGATTTTTAACTTGAAAACTGGCAAAGTTATGTATTTATGAAAAGAATTGTTTTCACCCCATGTAAAGTAGATCAGAGATTTGAGTCGATTGTTGGCACGTGTTAATATTACAATGTAGTTGTTTAAACCAAAAGTTTGGTTAATTTACTAACGATTTTTTTCAATCAATCAACCTTCCTATCCAAAGAAAACGGGTGGTGAAATTAAACAAAACATTTCTCTGGGTGAACGAGAAAAATCCTACAAATTCAAAAATAACTAATGAACTCAAATAAATAAAGAATAAATAATACAAAAAAATAACTAATATCTGAAAAAGTGCAGAGACCCGTTCATAAAATTCGTTAGCAAAATATAATTTACTACATATTTTAAACCAAAGGCTTTGGTTTCTTTCAAGCTGAGAATATAAACGAAATTTTTTATTTTGGATAGTTTTATTTCGAACAAAATATCATGAGTCACAATAACCAATATCGTAAAAAAAAATTAAAACTAGAATTCACAATCAGTCGCAAGAGCCAGAATGATAATTGTCGTAAAAGCAGACAAAGCAGAAAGAAATGCTACATGATACCGTACGCGTGGTTTGCTGCGAAACTTTGTGATGATCGACAAATTTTTTTGAACTTAAATCAGATGTGCTTTCCACTTGTGCCAAATCTTCCTTCATTCTATGTGCAAGATGTAGAATTTCTTTCTGCTTTGTCTGCTTTTACGACAATTACCATTCTGGCTCTTGTGACTGATTGTAAATTCTAGTTTCAATTTTTTCTACGGTATTTGTTATTGTGACTCGGGATATTTTATTCGAAATAAAAGTATCGAAAATAAAAATTTTAGTTTATATACTCATTTTAAAATATTTATCTACATGACCAAAATTTCATATCCCATTTAAAATATCATTATTTGATATATATTCTTATTTTATAGTGTGTACAACAATTGTAAGTAAATGATTAAATTTATAAAATTTATAAAAATTACATTTATATGCGAAAAAACTCCGAAAATGTGAGTTTTTCATTGGAAAAAACCATATTAAATGTTTATTATCTCGTAATTGACAAACATTTTAGGAAGAAATTGAATATATAAAAATTTAAATAATTATAAGGCAAAAATAAAAATAAAAAAAAATCAGCCAGCGAAAATCGAGTTTGCAGCCTCTGCACCACAAATCAGACGTTCAACTGCTGAGCTACTCGGCCACTTACGAGACGGCTTTTTGAAGTCCATAAGACTACCACCTTTGACCTTCCCCTTGGTAGCCACGACTAAGTTATTAATAACTGTTTTTCCACAAATCATTTTAATTAACTAAAAAGTCAGTTTATTAACTGAATTAGATGAAATCAATATTTTTCGTCACTGTTTTTATTAAGTTTTATAAAAACGTAGTTTATTTGTACTTATTAAAGCCTCTAAAAATTTTGTTTGAGGTTTCAATTATGTTATGTTAATGACAAATTTGAAATTGTTTCTAAGTTTCAATTGACTCATATAAGTCTATCGAAAACCTTTCAGTGTTTTATTTCTGATTTGGTCCACTCCAAATTGGATTATTTGATATTAATTAGAACAACTTCAAAAACAATTGTCTCCTTTGACCTTCATTGATTTCAATATAATATTTATATGGTTTTTCTAAATTTTTGCAAGTAAACTGTTACACTAATGGTGAATGAGATAATGCATCTGAGAAGTTTAAAAGAAACGCATCGTTTCTATAGTCAGCACTTACTCACCCTTATTTTACCCTTCACAATGTCCTTGCAGAAAACTGCATTTTCTAGAAATTCGGATAATACCTGAAACCTTCCTTACCAGACGCTCCCTTCTACTCGCGCGATTCCAAAAAGAAAGGAATCTACTTAGCTCTTCATGCAACAAACTGACTCGAAAGTGCCTAGTGGCGGTTGCCGCATGACGGGCGCACGAAATTTTGAGCTTTTCTTCAAACAACCAAATTTTTCCGGAAAAGGCCTCTTTATCAGGCAACATAAATACCTTTAGATTATGTGGTAAAAAAATTAGACCAAAGAATTCACACTTGTAGCTGTAATATGGTAGTGAATCAACCCCCTACGTTGAGGGATGTCTTTAAGCATACCACTATACAAGGGATGAGCAAACTGGGCGTTGGTTAATACGAGGGAACCCAAGCTTTGTCAATGATTTAAGTAAAACTGACTGGAGCGAAGAGACGGCACTGATGGAAAAGCACGAGTTTTTATGGCTAAAATTTAGGGCCATTAGGGGTGGAAATAGGTGGTGGTAATACGTAGTGGGGAATAGGTAGTGGGAATAGAAATAATAAGAGCAGGGAATTTCCTATTGTTTCATTTGCTTCTAATAAATGTGGAAGGTATAGGGACGTTTAAGAGTAGAAGATTAATTTCTTACTGGATTGGGAAGTATTACGTTTTACTTGAGCGGCAAAATTTTAGTGGTGGGAACCATGATTTACTTGGAAGAAGAGACTTTTTATTGATTGGTAATTAAATATGCACAATTTTAGAAGTAGGGAATGTTTTGAATTCTTATTGGGTTTTTAGATTTAGAAGAAAAAGAATTATGGTGTAGGGAGTACTGAGGTGAGAAGTGGTAATAGACGGGGAGATGCTAGAGGGTAGGAGGAAATCTTATTAACTGACGGTGAGAGAACGATATTCTTGTAGATGCTAGGGGGAACTGACCTCTTGATCCCTGTGTTCATATGTAGCCGTTCATACGCAATATGTATGTATAATGTATTAACACACACATGGCGATATACTTCTTATGCAATTCTTTAGAAGTGAATTTATAAATCAAATGAAACTAGCTATCGTATTATTTTCCCATTTGGAAAATAATTAGCTTGGATGGACTTTCGAAAATATTTTACCCTTAACATTTGGTCCTTAATAAATCCTTAGATCGCATTGTTCGCTTTTAAAATTAATTATTATTTGATATATAATTCTTAGAAATCGTTGCAAACAGGTAACTCTGGAATGCATCGCGATTGCATGGATGCGCTAGAGCCGATACAACTGGGGTTCACTGGGTCAGTATCTTAGGTTCTTTATGACAAGGGTACTAAGTTAAATGACAAAGGAATTTATAAAATAGTAAGAACGTAACATACATTTCATTATTATTAAATCTAAAAATGACATCTTTTTAAAGCGAAGTGAACAATTATTTTAAAAAGCAACCATGAATTTGTACTATTTATTTACTCATTAGTAATTTTTCAATATTAATATTCAACAATTGTCCCTCACTTACTTTATATTTACAGAAAGTAAACATCAAGTTGACTATAAATATTGACTTTTTCATAAAATATAAGCAATGGGATGTAAATTGAAGAAATTAGATGCTTTTTTAAAAAGAAAACTATATTAAAATCTTGATTGTTTTAATTTACTTACATAGGATTATAGACATAAAATTGTATATATATTTCGTACTCAAATTGTATGCTCAAAATTTGACGGAAATGATTTTAAATAATATTTAAATATGTTTCCTCTGAATTGAAAATTGTATAATGAAGTGTATTGAAAATTCTATATGCATACATATACTTGTAGTATTTGTTTATATTCGCTTAAAATATATTTTAGTATTTTCTTTTACTATATTTTAACAGTTGCAAACGTAAAGTTTCACGCGCACTTCAGTGCGCGAATAAAATTACTAAAATAGCGATAATTTCCATTTCTGGCGAATTTTTGTTCCTCAACTTTGACTGGCGACTTCGAGAACCATTAAACATTTTCTTATGTTCTTGGACTAATTTTAAAGAGGCAGTTTTACGGTTTATTTTGTGTGTCTGACAGATTTTTCCCATCACTTTCCTGAAAGTTGCCGCTAGTCATAATTCAGGAACGAAAATTCGCCAAAAATGGAAATTAACGCTATATTTCTCACATGCATTTTCGGTCCAACTCTATCAAAAACACTTCAAATAGAGCTCAATCAACGCGGAATTTAATAAGCTTTCTAAAGATTTTTTTAGAATCTCCATATCATGAAGTAGTATAAGGAGACGGAACTGCCGTCAGAGCTAGGGGAAAAACTGGCTACGGTTTTCAGACATTAAATATTAGCTTGTGCATAACCAGAGCATGCGTGGATGTTAGTTGACCCTTGTATTCACCAATCACCAATCAACAGATGGCAGATTTCACGTTATGCGCATGCTTTGGCCATGCACGAGCTCCTAATTAATTTAATAGGATTTTTTAAAGTGGTCTGATAATTTCCGACGGTACTATAATCGTGTCTGATTGATTTGTGAAGGATCGATGCATTCTGTGGGGTGGTGGAAGGGGAAGCTGCATATGCTTGCTTACGGTGGCTGGCGATTGCACCGGATTTGAATTGGCGCGTTCAAATTGCAGTGAGTTTAAATATCTCAGCAACGAATTGTCGTATCATGATATTTTATTTAAATTTCCGCGCTGGTTACAAATCTGTTGGCGGCTTCTCAAGAAAATTATATCCAATGCCTGAAATTTCAAACTATTTTATTTACCTGATCAAATCTTGCCATTAATCTATTGTTTATTGGATTTACTGTAATACCTTATTCTTTTGAAAATTTACGGTTGAAAAATTACTTTTGGAAAAAAATTAAAAATGATTAAAATTAATAGCCATACGTAATTTATTTATTTTTTAAATCTTGAAATAGATAGGATCTGTCGAGATCCCTGAGTCGGTAGAATTATGTGAGATGTTCATTTTTTTGATAGGACAACAATTTCGACGGAAAACAATTATTTCTGAAGTTCATAATTCAGTGAAAGCAGACGACAAATTCAGAATGAGACAGTAGATTCAAAAGCAACACTGAAAACTATTTTTCCCGCAAAACACAGAAACTTTCGAAGAAATCGGGTTCTTTATAACCAATTCTACCCCTCTGTTCTTCACTACGAGAACAAGAATTTTGCTATTTGTTGTAGTAAACGGCGTAAATTCGACTACTCGTGGAATGAGGGACACCTATTTAATTTTGAGCTTTGCGTTTAGACAAAGCTTACCAAATAGATGGGATCTGTCGAGATCCTTGCATCGGTAAAATTATGTGAGCTGTCCGTTTTCTTCTATAGGACAACGATTTCGACGGAAAGCAATTTTTTCTGAAGTCCAGAATTCAGTGGAAGCAGACGACAAACTTAGAAAGAGCCAGTAGATTTAAAAACCACACTGAAAACTATTTTTCTCACACAACACAGGCACTTTCGGAGAAATCGGGCACTTTACAACCAATTCTACGCCTCTGTTCTTTACAACGAGAACAAGAATTTTGTTATTTGTTGTGGAAAACGGCGTTAATTTGACTAATCGTGGAAAGAGAATTCACCGACTCACTCATATTGATAGCTGATGCAGTGATGCTGATAAGTGATACTTTTTCAAGTATTCCCTATCCCTGCGCAAGCCTGGCGCAGGGATAGGAGAAACCATCTGATTGTTTAGATTCTGCGCGCTTATTTGAAATGATAAAAATGATAATTTTGGTAATACTTTTAGAAATAAAATAATAAAATTGTTTTTTAATTGAAAACGATCATTATTAATAATATGATATATTTTAATGCATTATTAACGTAACTTTCAATAAATTCAACCAAAAAATTTTTTTGTCAATAGTTCATTTTTTTCATTAATTTTTCATTAAATTTTTATCGTTTGCAATAAAAAACAATTTGATTATTTTATTTCTAAAAGTATTACCAAAATGTATCATTTTCCCTATCCCTCCGCCGGGCTTGCGTAGTTGAAAAAGTATCACTGGTTAGAATCAGTGCATCAGCTGTCAATATGAGTGAGTCGGTGAATTTGCATTCCACGAGTAGTCAAATTTACGCCATTTTCCAAAAAAATAGCAAAATTCTTGTTCTCGTAATAAAGAACAGAGGCGTAGAATTGGTTGTAAAGAGCCCGATTTCTCCAAAAGTGCCTATGTTCTGCAGGAAAAATAGTTTTCAATATGGCATTTGAATCTACTGTCTCTTTCTAAATTTTTAGTTTGCTTCCACTTAATTTTCGACTGCAGAAATAATTGTTTTTCGTCGAAATCGTTTTCCTATAAAAGAAAATGGATATATCATATAATACTACCGACTCAAAGATCTCGACTGATCCCATCTATTTGGTAAGTCTTGTCTAAACGCAAATCTCTAAATTAAATAGGAACCCCTCAGTGACAGGTAAATTCGGGGTTTGAACTCAGAAAAATTTCGGAGCCATTCGGCCATTTTCCAAGTCTTTTAACATTCACACTTAATATATAGATATTAGTATTATGTATTTCTAATGTAAAATAATAATTTAGTGTTAAATAAACAAAAAATATTGAAAAAAGAATACTTATAGCACTTTTTCCCCACAAAATACCCTTTAATTTCAAGATTAAAAAAAAAACGTAAAATACGTATGACTATTAGACAATATTTTATTCATTTTCACCTTTTTTTTTCCAAAATTAGTTTTTCCAACGTAAATCTTCAAAAGAATAAGGTATATGTTACAGTAAATCGAATAAACAATAAATTAATAGCAAAATAAGAAAAGGTAAATGAAATAGTTTGAAATTGCAAGCCTTAGATATAATTTTCTTGAGAAGCCACTAACAGATTTGTAACCAGCGCAGCGCGGAAAGCTGCGACAAATTTTAAAAAGAATCTTGATATAACCATTCGTTGCTGAGATATTTAAAGCCGTTGCAATTTTAACGCGCCAATTCAAATCCGGTGCGATCCCCACAGTGGGAAAAAAGTACATTTTTGGACAAAAATCACCCGACAGTTCAATCGTAACGGATTTTGATAGCCTTTTTTTAAAGATCTAACGGGTAACTGTGGAAAATGCACTTCGACCAAAGCAAAATTCTTTATTTAACAACAACTTTAAACTTTTGTTGTAAACTTTTCGAATGTACCATTTTTTAAAGACTTTCAAATTCATTAAAAAAGGTCTTCAATCAGTGAAATAACTATCTAGTAGAGTCGATCAGAGTCAGAAAAAAAATTTTTATAATGTTATAAGCAAATTAATAAACAAAAGTTATTTTTTCCTGATATTCAATAATTAGCAGTTTGAAATCTATACTTGTTGTAGGAAATATGACAAAGATAATGTGTGATTACAATCAATTAATTGCAATCAGTTATTTTGTAATTATTTAAACAATTTTCGAAAACAAATGCACATTCTGACCATTTTTACATGAATAGGCTTTATTTTTTTTTTGGAATCAGCCTTAAATATCTTGCCACAGATTCCCTGCTGTCGTGTTTTTTAAATTGAAAAAAATGCCTAATTTTTATAAATAATTTTTAAAAACAAATGTACATTTTGACCACTTTTACATGAACGGGCATAATTTTTTGTGGAATCAGCTTAAAATGTCTTGCCACAGACACCTTTAAGTCATATTTTTCAAACTGACAAAAATGAATAATTTCTATAAACAATTTGTACTAACAAATGCATATTTTGACCACTTTTTCATGAATAAGTTCTATATAAGCTTAAGCCATGAATAAGCTTAAGTTGTTTTTGTAGAATCCACTTAAAATGTTTTGCCAAAGATTTCTTGTTGTCAGATTTTTTAAACTAACAAAAATTATGAATTTTTATAAACAAACGCATTTATTTACAAAAATTGTTTGTAAGAATTAATATTCTTTTTTAGTTTAAAAAATATGATAGCAGATGCTTTCCAGGTCAGAAATATCAAACCTGCCAGCCATCTCATCGATTTTAATGAAACTTAGTGAAGTTGTAGTACTTTATATGGCCAAAGTATTCTCGAAAATTTTGAAAATTCTAGGAGTTACACCATTTTGAAGTTTGTGGTCGACTTTTTTTAAAATTATAATATTTCCGACACTTTTTTCGGATTCTAATGAAACTTATAGGCATTTTGTAAAACAAGATGCTGTTTTATATAAGAAACAGTAGAAAAAATTTCAAAATTTTCACTAAAAAAAAATCTGAAAAAAACGGCTTTAACAAAATTGTCGCTGGTCTTGTGGACTTGAAAAAGCCGTCTCCAAAGCGCCCGATTTGTGCGCAGAGGCTGCGGGCTCGATTCTCGCCGCCTGGATTTTTAAATATTTTGTTTTGTTTTATAATTATATAAATGTTTATATATTCAATTCCCTTTTACAATTTTTGTTAACAACGTGATAATAAAAACTTAATATGCTTTTTTTCCAATGAAAAATTCACATTCTCGGATTTTTTCGCATACAAATGTAATTTTTATAAATTTTATAAATTTAATCATTTATATAAAATTGATGCACATATTATAAAATAAAAATATATATCAAATAATTATATTTTAAATGAGATATGAAATTTTGATCATGTAGATAAATATTTTAAAATGAGAATATAAACGAAAATTTTTATTTTGGTTAGTTTTATTTCGAATAAAATATCACGAGAAAAAATAAAAAATATCGTAAAAAAGATTAAAACTAGAATTAACAATCAGTCGCAAGAGCGAGAATGATAATTGTCGTAAAAGCAGACAACGCAGACAGAAATGCTACATCTTTTACATCGAATGTAGAAAGATTTGGCACATGAGCAGGCTTTTCTTAAATCTTCCATTGGAAAGTACACATGATTTACGTTCAAAAAAATCTATCGATCATCACAAAGTTTCGCAGCAGACAACGCGTATTATCTAAAATATATTGTATAAAAAAATTTGAAACTGTGCATATTTCGCAGGAACGCGAAATCAATTCCCGCGAAGATTGTATAAAAATCCAGTCTATCGTACACCATCAGTTATCATCTCCTGTACTTTTCGACACGATACAATACGCGTGGTTTACTGCGAAACTTTCTGATGATCGACAAATTTTTTCGAACGTAAATCAGGTGTGCTTTTCAATGGAAGATTTAAGAAAACCCTGCTCGTGTGCCAAATCTTCCTTCATTCGATGTGCAAGATATAGCATGTTTTTCTGCTTTGTCTGCTTTTGCGACAATTATCATTCTGGCTCTTTCGACTGATTGTGAATTCTAGTTTTAGTTTTTTCTACGATATTTTTTATTGTGACTTGTGATATTTTATTTGAAATGAAACTATCCAAAATAAAAAGTTCCGTTTATATTTTCACTTTAAAATATTTATCTACACGATCAAAATTTCATATCTCATTTAAAATATAATTATTTGATATATATATATATATGTATGTATGTTCTTATTTTATAATGTGTGCATCAATTTTAAATAAATGATTAAATTTATAAAAATTACATTTGTATGCAAAAAACTCCGAGAATGTGAGTTTTTCATTGGAAAAAAGCATATTAAATATTTATTACTGCGCAATTAACAAAAATTTTACGAGGGAATCATTTAAATAATTATGAAGCAAAAAATTAATTTAAATAATCTAGGGGGCGAGAATCGTGCCCATAACCCCTGCGCAAAAATTGGGCGCTCAACCGCTGAGCTACTCGGCCGCTTGGTAGACGGCTTTTTCAAGTCCATTAAAACCAGCGACAATTTTTTTAAAGCCGTTTTTCTCAAAACTGGCCAAATATTGGGTTCTAGGAATTTCACAACTTTACTTTGAGACCATGGCCTTTCTTTATAAAAAGTATGAATTCAAACAAAAAACACCACCTCTGACCTTCCCCTTGTACGTGTATTTTTCTATAGGAGTAATGGAAAAAATTTCGACCATCTCTGACAATGAATTTAACTCAATATCAGCAATGGGGTAGATTCCATTGTATCTGTAGTAAAGGTTTCTTACTTAAGCAAATCGGAAAAAATTTTAGGCGTTAAAAAAGTTTAAGGTATTTTGGAATTGAGTTTTTTAAAAGAAGATATGGAAAACATTTCTATCATCTTTGAAAATCATTTTGGAACAACTTGAAGCATTTGTTACTTGTAGCAAAATATTCCTTTCCCACGGGAAATTTTTCGTACGTTCTTAATATATACTCTTGAAGATATTTTAACGGTTTAAAAATTTCTGCTACTTTATCTCACTTTTGGCAATGCACGAAACAAGAAAAAACGCTCATTTTGTTCTAGCGTTACCCCAGTTGACGATGACTTAAAAACTTAGGGCATTTGAGAGATAATGCTTCATACATAAGTTGTACAACACAATTGACAAAAAGTGAACTATTTGTCTGCCAAATGAGACTCATTATATGTAGGGGTAATATGTAGTACCACGATGACGGATTTGACTACTGGTCGGCGTTGGTGATCCTGATCACAAGATGAGGTCTGCTTCAAGACCGAATAGCGGTACCTGAGCCGGGCGCGATGTTGCTGGTATCGTAATGTCCGGGAGAGTTGGAGTTTGCGACGTTGTCACTGACGATGGAATTTTCAAGGTTGCCGGTTGACAGTTCCCTCGCAGCTGAATCTTCGGTGTCGAACGATATTCTGGCTGGTAAGGCACGAAGTCGCTTATTGATACTTGTGGGTCACCTAAATCTCGATAGAGGTCGGAATAAGGTGTCGGCAATCTGGGTAATCTGGGCAATTCCGGTATAGTGCCGAAAGCCGTGGTCTCGTCGGTTCAGGTGACGAAGCTCGCCGGGAGTCTTTCTTCTTTCTCTAACCTTCCTTCTTGTTGTGTATAACCCGTGCTGGACATTTCGACTTACTGGTGATGTACTGCGAACAAAACAAGGCGCTATTAATACCGAATCACAGGAGCTGAAGGGTAGGAAAAAGAGGAGATGTCACACTAAAGTATCGTTCAGTAACCGGAGCTACTGGGATACCATCCACTGAAAAGGAAGTAGTCTTTCCAGCAAGGATACCGTCCAGCGAAAGGGGACGTTCTTGGGGAATTTCTCTCGCTGGGATACCGTCCAGTAACTCTCACTACTGGTATACCGTCCGGTAGTAGGGAAGTTGTTCCACACGTTCGTATACCTTCCAGTAACCAAAGATGTTGGGATACCCCTCCCCCCACCCCTCTACTAGCACACGCTCACCCACTCTGTGAGGGATGCTCAGTGTCTTTGTCCTTGTCTTCTTCACTTATTTCGTAATGTGTAATCTCTTAACAGTATGTTTGTTGAATTTCGGAGGATTTCGTTAATTTTTCATGACGATGTTTTGAATTTTCCGCTGCGATCAGTGATCCAGAGTCCGTGAACACCATGGAGTATCGTGCCGTTCACTCTACGTGTACGGTGTACCGCACTTTGGTCTCAGAAAAGAGTATTTAGACAAATAAAAGTGCATATTTCTAAATACCATGTATGTGTTAAAAAGGGTTTAAATGTACTTAAAAAATCATTAAAAATGTTTAAATTTTTTCCTTAATTTGGATGAAAGAAATGAGAGGTCGGGAGGGGGACTAAATAAAATAAAAAATGACAAAGAGATGATAAGGGGAAGAGAGTCATGGAAGAGATATTTGTAAGTAAAGTCGAGCTTAACATTTTTAATTCTTAAAACTGTTATACAGACTCAATAATCGATTTTGCTATTTTATTTTATTGTCCGAGAGTGATTCTTCATATTACAGATGATTGCCGTTTTTAAGATGTGTTTTATTCTATAGAAACACGATTAGAAAACATCCTGTAAGAATTTTGTGCAAAAACCTTTTTGCTTTTCTAGAGAACGGCTCAACTCTCTCTGGGGTTTTCACAGGCCTTCAGTGGAGAGCGGTGAGGGAAAGGCGATCAAAATAAACTGGTCTGCTGGGGGTCGGAGAAAAAAAAGAGAGGAGGAGAGAGAGAGAGATTACTCAGGAACGGCAAGGACGTGACTTACCCTTTCCTTGCGACGGAGTTTGCCAAAATAAGTGATTTAGCGAGAGGATCTAGATATTTTATAGTGAAATTAAGGTAACCTCGACATTTTACCCCCATGGCGCATATAACAGCACTACAGGCGATTGTCTTTGTTTTCTAATGCCGATAAAACTAAGAAAAGAAATTCTTACTAGCATTTCACTGCTATTGAAATAAAGTCCAAAATAATAGCAAATCGTATTAATTATTACAATTTTCTGCGATCATAGATATAGGATAATACTTTGCAGTACATATCTAGAACGATAAATGTTAAAATGGATTTCTTTCTCCAGTTTTGTTTAGCATAAAAAAACGAAGAGAAACGTTGTTTATTCGTTTAAAACCTAAAATAATTCGTCTGGTTAAACGATTTCTGTAACAAGCCATTTTTTAGAGTTTTTTTCTCAAGTTATCGAAACGAGGGGTTAACCACTACTGAATTCAGATGTACACTTGTTCTTAAATACTTTTGAATTCTTTCAATTCTTTTAAATTCTTTAAATTCTTTGAATTCTTTGAATTCTTTGATTTTTTTAAAATTCACCTTGCATTCTTTGAATTCTTTGAATTCTTGAAGTCATGTGTACATCAAAATTGCTAGTGGTTAACTCCTTGTTTCGAAATTATCTAAAAAATGGGTAAAGCTAGCGAAAAAGTGAGGAGTTTGTTGAATTCGGAATTGAAAAAATCATCGAGGACATATATCCTATTTTTTTAAACGTGATCTAGAGCATTTTGCATAAAGATTAATAATTTTTAGGAAAAAAATTAAATTGGGCATATCTATTAAACATAATCTGTCAGAAAAAAATGGCGATCAGATTTAAATTCATCGCAAAAAATACTTCGGAAATGATGTGTCTCATTTGTGACCTACACGGTCACTTTCTTTTAACCATTGTTATTTAAATGAAAGGGTTAAACAACAATATAATAATAAATATATTGTTCCATTTAAGATAACAAGAAGAGAAAGTGGATATGGTGGAGAAAACATTTAATTTAACATGGAATAACCATTTGGCAAATTTGTCAGGATTATTTGAAGGCCTTTACAAAAGTGGATTACTTACAGACACGACTTTAGCTTGCCAAGACGGTACGCTAAGAGCACACAGACTTGTTTTAGCAGCATGTAGTCCTTACTTTGAAAGGGTTTTCAAAGAACATTATGGGGAACAGCCTCTTTTTATATTAAAAGGTAAGTAACAAGTTACTTGGACACCTAAACCTTTTGATTTCAAATCATGGTGTTTATCTACAGGGGATTACGTGACTACTTGACGTGTAGTACAGGTTCCTTCGTCGATTGAACGAGAGAATAAGGTAACGATGAAGGATCCTTCAAAGGATTCCGTACTGGTTCATTCACAGGTTACTGCGTCGTTTGAACAACATACACTTTCCTGTACTGGAATCTGTATAGGAGCCTGTACTGGATCCTTCAAAGGTTCCTGAGTCAGTTGTAAAAAATAATTTTTTCCCTGTACAAGAACCTGTACAGATTCCTTCAAAGGTCCCTGAATCGGTTGTAAAATAGTATATTTCGATACAAGAGAAAAAACGGGCGGTTTGGTCACACCGAGTGTGAAAGCACCGCATGAACCCGAGCCGAAGGCTCGGCTTCGTTCGCCTCGGCCTCGCCTCGGGTTCATGCGGCGTCTTCACACGAGCAGTTACCAAATCGCCTGTGAAGCCTCGAGTATCGAACACTAATTTTCTTCACACATACATGCAAAACCCTCGTTTGTCCACCGTTTACAGAAATTGAAAATAGCACGACGCACACGCAGTTCAAAAAGATCCAAGACCTACTGACCTACCCAACCAATCCGCAGTGACACTGCCCGCTCGAGGCCATTTCCAAGTGAGGGGGCTTCCGGCAATGTCAGAAGGGGCTACTCGCCCTACCCGATCTCCCCGTACCTTTGACGAGTTGGGACAAGTCCCCTCCCAGTCAAACCGGCACGATTATGTACTTTGCCCAACCGTTTTATAATCGTGCCGGCTCTCAATAGCACTGGTTGTCTAACAGGGCAAGCACCACTATCGGATCTTTAAAGGCGAATCCTTTGGCTTTTCGTGGTGGTTCAAACTGAACGAGTCCCTCCGCGACTACGCTTTTCAGCAGAACTGTTTACGCAGCAGATTATTTCGCATGCCTGAGCTCAACCAGAGCACTTCCCTGGCGAATGTAGCAAAGGTAAGAAAAGTTGAATCTGAGAGGAGCTCCTTTAGTTGTTCTTGCCATCCTCCCCTGCAATCTTCGAGGAGTTCCTTAACAGCTTTCCTTTGAGGTTCATGATTTGAACAATCAATAATTATGTGCTTAACAGTCTCTTCCTCGCTGCACTCGCACCTACCGTCATCGGCCAGACCCAATTGAAAGAGTTAGGACCTGATGTTACCATGGCCGGTAAGCAATTGCGAAGTGAAGTGGTCTGGGAAGATCCACTTAGCCCTAAGCCAATCCCTGGCATCGCTAAAGAAAATTTTCGTCACTGATCCATTGGGTGAATTAGACCATAGATTCTGCCACATAAGCCTTAATTTATGATAAATACGTCTTTTTGTATTATTATTTATGTCATTTGAGACTATGAGAAGATCGGCTACTTTAACTTTAATGACACAGAGTGCCTCGCTAGAGACCGAGCGGTATGCTTTGGTCACCTTAAGCAGGGAAAATCTCTGCGCACTATGCAGGCCCTTCAGATTTTCTCCGTTTAACAGACCAGTCCGTCCCGATGCCGCATAAGTGGCAATCGGGACAAATACTCCTTTATACAGTGTCCTCAGAGCTCTAGATCCTAAATCCCAAGTCGATTTTGCGACTCTGCCTAACTGAGAAAAGATCCTAGATGTTTTTTCTTTAATGTACTCACAATTAAACATCATGTTCCAACTCTGGTCAATTATGGTCTCTAAATATTAGACTTTACCTTTTATCGCGATCTTAACCCCATTTTTTAAATAATTGGCCAGCGCTTCACAAAATTCACGTGACTGTATCTAACATTGTTCCTACCACCTCGGTGCCTAGCTCGTTGATTGATATTCTGTTTTACGAGGATCATCTCAGTTTTGCTTTGGGAAAGAGTCAGTTTAGCGAACTCGCACCATGCTAGAATCTCATCGAGAACTTGCTGCCCCCAAATTTCTAGCTCTCTTCTGCTATTTCCGCAGATGAGGGCGATCAAGTTATCAGCATAAGCCAGTTCATCATCCCTTGCCAGTTCAACAAGCACCCTGAGAAGGTCGTTGAACATCAGATTCCAACAGGCAGGTCCGAGTACGGATCCTTGCGGACGGCCCTTGGTAACCTTTTTCCCTATAACGGCGTTATTCATATACAATGAGACCTCTCTATTGCTAAAATAGTTTGTCATAACACAGAAGATATTTCTGGGACAGTTCCTATCTTTCAAAGCCTTGAGGATAAGTGGCCACCAGACATTGTCAAAGGCATCAACGATGTCAAACAAGAGGGCCAGCCCATACGCTTCCCCGTGAGGGGAAGCGTAATGTAGACGCGGTTTGAAGCCAAACTGCCTGTCCGACAACATGCCAAGAGCAAAGACCGTCTTCTGCATCCGCTTAAGGAGAATTCGTTCAAAGATCTTCCCGATGATGGAAAAGAGACACAGAGGGCGGTAAACCGAACTTCTTCCGGGTCTTTGTCCTCACCTTTCAGAAGCACTCGAGTCGAGCCCTTTTTCCAGGTGATCGGGAAGACGCCAAATGACAGGCAACCATTAAAGAGTCGAGCCATTTCTTTCCCTATAAACGGCCAAGCCCATTCGATGACCATAACCTTAATCCTGTCAGGGCCTGGAGCTTTGCCATTTTTCATACTTCGAAAACGCATAGATCTCCTCAGAGGTGATCTTAGGTTTGGCGCAGTTGCGGCAAATTTTCTGATATTGGCATGCTCTTCCCCTTCTAGATGAGTGACATCATCAGGAACAAGTTCGTCAAGAAATACTTTGGCTGTCTCCGCAATTGAGCGGGTGTGTCCCTCACTCGTTTGAAGGGTACTAAGTATTGGAAATATAATTTTTTTTGTATATTACCGCCTGTTGAAACTAGTTTGAGAAAATGACTCGAGGTGGCGTGACGTATGTGTGAGGAGAAGATGACGGTCGGCGACGATAGAGAAAAGATGATTTTGTCGAAAACGTATTTTTCTTCAATCTTTAAAATAAAGAGTCTTTTTTTTATCCGTCCAAAGAGTCGAGAGACACTTTATTTGTTTTTACTCGCTAACATAAAAGAAGTTTAGAACATTTCTGGCGGCCGTGATAGGACGGCAGTGGGTGATATAAGTGACTCATAGTGACTTTTTAGAAGAAAATGGAGCCTCCGAAAAAGTCTAGAAAAGTGCAACGTGCATTATTCACAAAATTGCTCAATAGTTTTCGTGAAAAATGTGAAGACGAAAATTTTACACAAGCGGAGCGGCGTGTTGCATTACAGTTGCTAGAGTCAAGAATATCGGAGCTCGAGAAGATAAACGCGAAATTCGTCGAAGTAATGCTCACATCAGACGCAAGTGAGGAAGAAGTAGAAGTGTAGATCGAGACGTATGAAGAATACAAGCTCCATTTCCTAAGCTAAGCTACAACTAATAGAACAAGAATCTGGTCAAAACGAGCCAGTAGAAACTTCAAATCGAATAGACGCTCGTCTTGAAAAACCGTTTAAGCGTCCTATACTAGAAATTTCGAAGTTTAGTGGCAGTGTTAGTAATTGGCTACAGTTTTGGTTACATTTCCGGAAAATTCAGGAAGACAAAAATATTTCGCCGGAAGATAAACTCGAGTATTTAAAGCAAGCCACGGAAAAGGGCTCAAAGGCTGAAAACATAGATGAAGGTTATCCGACAATAGCGGAAAACTACGAAAAAGCATTTAGCAGTCTAAAGAATCGCTTCGGGCGAGATGACTTGCTGGTGGAGTACTATACGCGCGAGCTTCTTTCGTTGGCTTTACAAAACGCAACTAATAAAGGGAAAAATGTAAGTGACGTAAGCATATATGATAAAATATCGGCACATATTCGAGCGCTTGAAACACTTGGTGTCACTGCGGATAATTGCGCGACGATGTTGTATCTATTGATTGAGTCATCACTACCGGAGGAGATTCTGAGAACATGGCAGCGCTCTATGACAAGCAGCCACGTAGCCGTACTGGGTGCAGAATCCATGCATCGGTTATCAAGGTTACTTGATGTTTTGAAAGCTGAGGTAGAAAATAAAGAGAGGATCCTTATGGAATTCAACGGTTTCGCATCCCAGATAGAAAGTAAAAAACGACAGATTACAAAAGAAAACAAAGGTAAGGTTGAATCGACTCAGGAATTACCGACCGCGAGCGTTTTATTTTCGAATGAGGAAAAGCGTAAAAAATGTATATTTTGCTATGATAATCATGAAAATTCGGTGTGCGAGAAAGCTAAGAAATTGTCGTGCGAAGTGAGAAAAGATTCGAGTAAACAAAGTCGTTGTTGTTTTAGATGCTTGAAACGCGGACACCAATCAAGATTTTGTAAAGTAAAGTTAACTTGCACTTGGTGTGGTAATCTTCATTCGATACTTGTTTGTCCGATTCTTGATAATACAAGCAGTGACGCGGGCCTGAGTTAGACCGATACGAAAATAAAAGAACAAAATCTTGCAAGCTTCGACTTTAAACTTCCTGATGTTTATTTACAAACCTTACGCGTTGTTTAGTTTAGCCTAGTCTAACTAAATTTCTAGGTTATAAACCTATCGGCGATAAATAAGTAGTAAACTCATTGTTTGGTGGCGTAACAATGGAAAGTCAGTCGCACAATATTTATATAGCTCATATGAAAAGCGTAAAGGGAGATTATGCGTGTAATTTTCAAGCTTTAAAACAGCCTGTAATTTGCCAAGATATACCTAGTGTAAGGAAAACGGATTGGTTCAAAGAATTGAAAGAAAAGGGTATTTCTCTTGGTCTGACTGCTATAGAAACCAAACTAGGTTGGACAATTATGGGTAAAACTCAAAATTTTGAACGTGAGAATGCTGTCACCACGGCATTTTCAATGTTTGTGACTGACGCAAAAATCTCTGAGTTGTAGAATGGAGACACCTTAGGAATTAAAGATCCGGTAGAGCAATTTAATCGTTTTTTGAAGGAGCAAGTTATTACACAGAATTTTTTGGAAACGGTTTCCTTGAATGAAAATAATCGCTATTGGGTAGATTTGCCATGGATCGGAGATCATGCGTCAGTTTCACGTAATTTTGATTTGGCTAGAAAAAGATTAGAAAATACGATGAAAAAATTAAAAAACGACGGACTTTATGACGAATATGGAAAAGTATTTATTGAATGTCAGGAGGAAGGTATGATAAAATTAGTACCGGAAAATGATTTAGATACTTTCTCTCAGTACTTACCTCACCGTCATATGGTTAAACGAGAGAGTACTACCAAAATTAGACCTGTATTCGATGCTTCCGCGTGCGAAAAGGGTTTTCCCTCACTGAACTAGTGCCAGTGCCTCGAAAAAAGTCCTAATCTCATCGAGCTGATACCAGCAACGTTGTTGAGATTCCGCGAACATGATATCGGTGTAATAGCAGATATTCGTAAAGCATTTCTATAAATTGAAGTAAATCCAAAAGATCGGAATTTTTTACGATTTTTCTGGCCAGTGGACGGAAAAATGAGTACTTTTTGTCACAAACGGGTAGTTTTCGGTCTGACATGCAGCCCCTTTTTATCGGGAGCTGCTTTAGAGTTTCATTTTTCGAAAGTATTGCAAGCAGTTTCCGAACAGTTTCCTGGGCGTTGCTCAAGAGAAATTATGGAAAGATTGTCAAAATCATTCTATGTAGATAATTGTACTACGAGTGTAAAATCTTAAGAAGAATTAAATCTCTTTATATCAGAAGCGAAAGACATAATGTCTAAAGGCTGTTACGAGTTAAGAGGGTGGGATTTTACTCACGACTCGACTGAAAAAGAGACTACGAAGGTACTGGGCATTTTGCTTAATAAAGCTCGTGATACAATCTCAATTAATTCAACAATTTTTTAAAAAGAAAACATCGAAACGGTTACCAAGCGAACGATTCTTTCCGTGACACATAAAGTATTTGATCCTATTGGGTTAACTTGTCCAGTAATTTTGTTACCTACATTAATGTTAAATAGACTATGGTAAAAGAAAATTGACTGGGATACACCAGTAGCCAATGATATCAGGAAAGAATTCACACTATGGTATATCAGTTGCATTATTTGAAGGATATTGAAATTCCTAGAAAGTTTGGGATAGGTAAACTATCTTTACATACTTTCTGTGACGCGAGTAAGTTGGCATTTTTGTTTGGAAGTGGGTACGCGAAATTCGACAATTCTCGATTCCCGATGGTGGGAGGGCCCCGAATGGCTTCAAGGGGATCAGCTAGACTGGCCAAGTTTGATGGGTGAAGTCGATGAAAACGAGGTAAATAGTGAGATAAAGAAACCGGCCCAGATCTTGCTGCTAAACACAAAAGGGCAAATTTATTTTAACTTTGTAGATAAATTTTCTTCCTATAACAAAATGATCCGATTTTTTGCTATTATGCTGAGGTTCAAAGATTTCAAACTCAAAATTGAAAACAATAAAGATCATCGACTCACTTATCAGGAGATATATCAGACTGAATTGAAGTTTTTAATCTGTATGCAAAGAGAAATGTTTTTGCCAAAGGACGATCCCAAATTAGCGACGCTACAAGTTTTTGTGTGTGAAGACGGTCTATTGCGCTTGAAAACAAAAATCATTGAACGAAATGACAGTTTTCCTATTTTGTACCCTATATTACTAAATCATAAGCATAAAGTTGTCGAATTGATAATCCGTGATACTCACGAGAATATGTGTCATGCTGGTGTGCAAACTGTAATGTGTCAATTAAGAGAAAAATACTGGATATTGTCCATGCGAAAAACTGTATGAGCTGTTATTTGTAAATGCTCCGTTGCCTGTTCAGCGTGTGAAAGACGCAGCCGTATTTGAAGTGACGGGTGTCGATTTTGCAGGCCCAGTATATTTAAAAGGACGGCAAAAGGGTTGGATATGTTTATATACTTGCGCAGTGTACAGAGCCATACATTTAGAGCTCGTAACTTCAATGTCAACTCATGCTTTTTTAGGAAGTTTGCGTCGTTTTATCGGACTTAGAGGTAGACCTGCTCTTATCTATAGTGATAACGAGAAGAATTTTGTTGCCGCGGACTATGCATTTGAAAAACTAAACTGGGATAGTATTTTGAAATATAGTTCAGCAAAACGAATTGACTGACGATTCAATCCGCCCACGGCAGCCTGGTGGGGAGGCTGGTGAAAGAGATTAATCGTAATGACAAAGAGTATACTCCGCAAAATTCTTGGAAGATCGTGTCTTACGTATGAGGAGATGAGTACTGTTTCATGCGACTGTGAGCTTACTCTAAATTCACGACCTTTAATGTATGTCTCGGACGAATCAAACGATTTGAAAACACTCACTCCTGCAATGTTTTTACACGACTTCAAAGAATTGGAGACTCCTGATCTTGATATATTAAATAAAGTCTATTTGAATTCTAGATTTATACGTAAACAAGAGATAATGGAAAATTTCAGAAACAGATTTCGCAAAGAATATTTGAGGAGTAAATGTAAAAGAGTCACACAAACTAAAGGTGGGAGACATAGTTCTCATTGGTGATGATAATCAAAAACGTATTGATTGGCTGTTAGCAAAAATCGACAAATTAATTGTAGAAAGAGATGATCTAGCTAGATTAGTTGTCCTAAGAGCAAGGGAAGGCCACTTTAAACGATCGATACAACGCATTTACCCTTTAGAAATTGAAAATAATACAAACAAAGTTCAGGCTTTGCGAGATAAAGTGATTGAAAAGGTAATTGTTAAGGAAGTTAACAAATTAGTTAACAAGTTAGTTAATAAATCGAATAAACTTGTAAACCTATAGAATGTGAAGCTGAAAAATAGGTAAAAACTCACAGCGGGCGTACCATTAAAAATCCTCAATATTTTTAAGTACGAATTGTAATTAGATGTATACTTGTTGACTCAAAGCTTCAAGGTAAAGGATGTTGGAAATATAATCTTTTTTGAATATTACCGCCTGTTGAAATTGTTTGAAGCAAAAAACTCGAGGTGGCGTGACGTATGTGTGAAGAGAAAATGACGGTTGGCGACGGTAGAGAGAAGATGGTTTTGTCGAGAACGTATTTTTCTTCAGTCCTTAAAATAAAGAGTCTTTTTCTTATCCTACCATAGAGTCGAGTGGCACTTTATTTGTTTTTACCCGTTATCATAAAAGAAGTTTAGAATACTAAGGATCTTCTCCATTCGAAGATGCTTTGTCTATATAGTAGACAAAGCCTCAAGGCTCCTTATTCCGGATGTCAGAGACAAACTTAAACCAACTCTTCTGTTTAGCCTTAGCGATCTCCACTCGGTATTTTTCACAGATTGATTGGTATGCCCGCCCCGCCTGCACTTTAGCCACGGCTGGCTAGGGCTTTCTGCCAAAACCTGCGAAGTCTGTAGACCTGTCTTTTAAGCCATGTAATCCTCCTGTTTCACCTCGGGTTAGATACCCTATAATGCACCTTTTTCGGCATCAAGGCCTCACAAGCTCGGGCAAGAAGCGCAGTGAGAGTATCAGCCATGACATCAACGTCTTCCTTCCGTTCAAGAGGCATGCACTTAAGTTCCCGTTCAACTAGATCTTTGACTTGGTCATCGAAAACCTTCAGGTCAGCCCTGAAGGTTTTCGAGGCTAGAGCCTCCTTATGATCAGTGGCCGCCTCATTCTTGATAATGAAGTCAATGACTTGGTGGTCGCTGGACGTCAGGCAGACGCACACCTTCCAATCACCTGCACAAACAACCATTTTTCTTGAACATAGAGTTACGTCAATCCAGGATTTTCCGTTCGAGCTTTAAAAAGTGGGAGCCTGATTGGGTTCGTTCAATACGTGCAGATTAAATTGAGCAATAAAGTCCTCACTTTTCCTGCCACGTAGCGCAGCTATTTTACCGCTTGAATTACCATCAGGGCACCACAGCCGCAACTTAGCGTTCGAATCCATAGCGATCAGCACGTTTCAGCTGCTTCTGCTGCTTCTTTCAGCACGCTTCAGCTGCTTCTGCAGCTGAAGCAACTCGCCCGACACTATGGACGAGTTGTTCATGTTAAGCTGCAGTATTTTAATTTTCCTAAGCTCAGTCCCATTCCCTGACGAATTTACTTCAGAATTATTTCTCAAAATTGCCGGATTCTCTGCGTGTATTGAGTTTTAGGATGGTTCATTAAAAAAAGGCTCAGTCAGGGCTCACAAACCACCAAGGAGGCGGCATGGAGCGAGGCAACATGACCTGGGAACATCTGCCATGGATCGCACCTGGTCAATAAAACTTTTAATTGTCTAGCCGATTTATGTTTTTACTCTTCATTTTGTATCAAAAAGTGTTTTTTTTCGAACCATTACTGGCCCTGTATTCCAAATTGTGTACCTTTTTCATTGCCAGTTTGTCATAAGCCTACCACACTCCAAGATTTTGGGCAGGTAGGTAACCTGGAACATCTGTAAGCCTCACCCGTGGCTTCTCTACCATTATTCGCCCAGGGCCTGAGAAGAGGGCCATATAAAATATAGCACATCTCAACTCACTCGCACATTCGTTCAACTTGCCTCGTACATTTACACTCACTTAGAGGCAGGGAGAGTGTTTAAACATCAAGTTTCCTTAGGAAATGTATGAGTTCAACAGAAGTCTTATTGTTTTAACTCGCCCCGATCATGTGACATCAATCGGCACGAGGAGGATTAATTCAAGACATTCGAAGACTACGGAACTGAATCGGAAATCTTTTGTCGTTCGTACCCTGCAAGATGTAGGGCAAGCACATGCCCTTTTATGCCATTACGACAGACTTAGAGCATTTATGTGCCGCTCTTAGAGACTCAATACTCGGAAACAGGTTCTGTTGTGTACAAGCCGAAGCACACCCCAAGCAATCACCGACCCCATTATCACAAATTTATTATTAACATAGGTCAAGTCTTCCCGAGTCGTTTAACGTGTTGGAATGCCTGCCTTTGGCTCCTGGCTGACAGAGGCCGTCACCTCCCGCAAACGGAAAGGGAGGCACTATGTCATAGCTAACATCAGTCTGGCTTGCACATAGTACAAGCACGGTCCGTTTAGGCCGGTGCAGAGGCTTGAGAATTACATTACGCTCGAAACCTACGACTACGGTTCTCACAAGATGCCACCAGAGTTGCTTCGAACTTAGCACCCGGAAACCGTGGTTTCGCTAAATTCACATAATGAGCAAAATTATTTGGGTAGCCGGTGAGAGAATTTAGTACACCGATGTTGGGGATTTTGCTCATCGCCTTCGCGCACAGTGCGAAATCGTCCATTTTTGATGTATGTAAACGGTGGACAAACGAGGGTTTTGCATGTATGTGTAAACAAAAGTAATTTTTTACGGTAACCTGTACAGAGTATCTTTCAAAGGTTCCTGAGTTAATTTTAAAATAATTATTTAGTTCCTGTATAGGAACATGTACAGGATCCTGTAATTTTGATCCACAGAGCAAAGCGGGTATTTTCAAATGGTCGTAACTTCCTTTCTGCAAATGCGAATTGAATTTTCTATGAGTGATTGCTGAAGGGCTTTTCACGTTCTTCCATCCTATTAAACCCATTTTCTTTAATTTTTAAATTTTAATAAACAAATTACGATGTAAAATGTTTATTTAACAGTTTCTACTTTTCGGGTACTTTTGATTTTTTCAAAAGTAATTTTTGAAGAAAGCTTGACTTTTTTCCAATAAAAACCTTGATCGAGATAATGGAACTCCCAACAGTTATGCGGTTATGTGAATATATCCGAGCGAAACTCTCTTTTGCGCGTTCGGACAGACTGGCCAGTCCAGCCGGTACAACGAACAACGCTCAGTCATTCAAATTTGATTTATTCAAAAATACTTTTGATTGGTGCAGAAACTTTCCAAAAATGACGTTCAGTTCTTCATTTTATTATAAACAAATTAGGGAACAAAAGTGTTCTCTAAGAGAGCGTTCACTAATTACGTAACGTTTTTTTCGCCTTTTTTTACTGACCTCCCCTCCGTAACGCATTTTCCGAGTTCTTCTGTATATTTTCATCATTACCGTAACAGAAATCAGAACTCGCCCCCCCCCCACTATTCAATGTTACGTAATTTGTTAACGCTTCCTAATTAGAATCAATATTCAAAAATTTCATACCTGTATTTTCGGTAGAAAGTTGATGGCTTACCAAATTTACTAATGACTTGTGAAAGATAAACTTCAATTGGCAATATTATAAGCTATTTATATAAAGAAATTATATAAACAAATTATCACTACATGATACCTTCAAGTTTAGTTCATAGAAAGAGCGAATTCTGTGAAGTGATCATTTGTTTATATAATTTCATTATATAAATTGTTTACACTATTGCCAGTTGACGATATAGATTATTAATTCCAACTCTAATTTTAATTTCTTTAAGTATATTTTATAATATATATTTATTTAAGTATATTTCACAAGTCATTAGTATATATGTTAATCCATCAATTTTATCCCGAAAATATAGGTCTGAAATTTTTGAATATTGATTCTAATTAGGAAGCGTTAATAAATTACGTAACATTAATTAGTGGGGGGGATTCTGATCTCTGTCACGGTAATGGTGAAAATTTACAGAAAAAACTCGTAAAATGCGTTACGGAGGGAAGAAGAGTAAAAAAAGGCGAAAAAGACGTTACGTAATTAGTGAAAACTCTCTCAAAAACACTTTTGTTTCTTAATTTGTTTATAACAATATGAAAAAATTTATAATGCATCTAGAACCACAGAACGTCATTTTTGGAAAGTTTCTGTACTAATCAAGAGTATTTCTGAATGAATCGGATTTGAATGAATCAGCGTTGTTCGTTGCACCGGCTGGACTGGCCAGCCTGTCCGAACGCGCAAAAGAGAGTTTCGCTCGAATATATTCACATAACCGCAAAACCATTGGGAGTTCCATTATGTCGACCAAGGTTTTTATCGGAAAAAAAGTCAAACTTTCTTTTAAAATTACTTTTAAAAAAATCAAACGTACCCGAAGATAGAAAACGTTAAATAAACATTTTAAATCGTAATTTGCTTATGAAAATTAAAAAATTAAAAAAAGGATTAATTAGGATGGAAGGGCGTGAAAACCCCTTCAGAAATCACTCACAGAAAATTCAATTCGCATCTGTAGAAAGGCAGTTATGACCATTTGAAAATACCTGTTTTGCTCTGGGGATGAAAATTTCACCTCCTGTAGTTCGAAGAGGGATGGTAGTGAAGGTCTATAAATAGATGAGTGAACTACAATAGTATAGGGAAACAAACTCTGAAAATTTGAAGGCAGTCGTAAGATATGCCTTTTAAAATTGGGGCAGTTCAGAAATAATACCCCATGTGTGTGTCTGTGTGAGAGAGTATATATGAGTGTGTAGTATGTATGTACAGGATCATGTACAGAACATGTACAGGATCCTGTACATGTTACAATACAGAAAATAATTAAATAATTTAAAACTAACTCAGGAGCTTTTGTAGGATCCTGTAGGGGTTCCCACATAGAAAAAAATTACTTTCTAAAACTGACTCAGGAACTTTTGAAGGAACCTGTACAGGTATGCATACAGGAAAAAATTACTTTTTACAACTGACTCAGGAATCTTTAAAGGAAACTGTACAGGTTCCCGTACAGGAAAAAATTACTTTTTACAACTGACTCAGGAACCTTTGAAGGATCCTTTACAGGCTCCAGTACAGAAAAATGTATCTTGCTCAACAACGCAGGATCCTGTACATGAACCAGTACAGGATCCTTTGCAGGATTCTTCATAGTTACTTTCTTCTCTCATGGAATCGACGATGGAACCTGTACGGGAATTTTGATAGGGAATTTTGAGAGGCGTGAGTTCCTATACAGAAAACCTGTACAGGAACATGTAAAGGTTCCTCTCCTAGCACAGTTTCCCGCACAGGTTGCCGTCTAGATTCCCTTATACGCACCTCTACAGGAACCTGTGAACTCTCCAGTGTATGTTCCTGTAAAGATTCCTCTAGAGGATCCTGTATAGGATCCTGTGCAGGAACCTCTCAGTTAATACAGTTACTAGCCTGAGCTGTAATAAATCGGTAACAAGATTCAGGAAACCTATCACTGGTGACTTCCCTAGTGGTTAGCTAGTGACTATAGATTTCCCACTCAAAGCAGTAACATGCTACAGGCGTGGTAGGTAACATTAACATGCCAGAGTAGTCACATTTTAGTAACAACGGGCTGTGATGACTCTTAGTTACGGCATCTGCCGCCAGATGTCGGTTTCCCGGCTATCAACGCCCGTTGTTACTAGAATGCGACTGATTTAGCGGTTTAATGTTACATGCTACCTTTTTAACTTGTGACAACCCGTTGTTACCTGCTGTAACTGTAACATACTAGTAAAAATCTCATTCGTAACATGTGATCACTCATGAACTCTCCAGGACAGTAAAGTGTTAGCTGGGCTGTGCAGGCATTTTTAGCTGGGTAGAGCAGGTTGTTTCTGCGGGAACTCCTATTTGGCATGATTGCCGGTGAACCAATGGAGATTGTTTTTTAAAAAAAAAAAGCTGAGAGTGTCCGCAGTGATTGAACCTAAAGAATCTAAAATCGGATCAAAATTGACTAAATGGCGCCATGTTTGAAGTCGATTCGTATTGTTGTTCTCGAGATATCATGCCAAACGTATTTAAAAACACTTTTTTAAGTAAATCACTTCAAGTTCAGGTAGAGTGTTTCGGCATAAAACACTAAGATCAAACGTTCTGTTTTAGATCAAAAAAGCCTACAGCTGACAATTTTTCTCCGATTCAACCTTTTTTTTTCTTAACCTTTTCAGGGCAGGTGAGGCTTTCTAAAAGGAATACAACATTAAGGCTATGGTTCCTTAAGGTTTTTGAGGTCACTGAATTCGAATATGGCCCCAGAAATTATGGTATAATTATGGTCCCAAAAGTTGCCACTCGTCCCGAAAGGGTTAAATTAAACAGGAATAAATTCCGGAGTGAACCGTGTTCATGGTTTTTTATATGCCCTTTTGTTTATACATTACATTCTTAAAGAAATTATAAAAAATGACGTTTTTCATAAAATAATTTTTTACTATTCTAAAACAACGTAAGTATATTGTAAATCGTTTTAGATAAACTCAGGTAGACTAGAAGAATGCAAATAATTTATTGAGTAATCCATTTCATTGTTATAAACGAATTGCCAAAAATCGTAATGTATCTATGATATAACATTTTTTGTTACTAAAACTGCTTATAAAAATTATAGTTGTTGCAGTTTAACATATATCAGTACGCACTAGTAAATTTATTTTATAGGGGTAGCCACTTGCCTCCACAATATGGATCACATCCGAGCGGGGGCACCCAGACCATGCTCATCCTGCTACGGCCTTACTAACTATCAGCATTTGCAAAATTTTAGAATTATAAAATTGAACAGATGTGCACCAATTTAATTTTAAAATAAGGGGTTTAAATTAAAATTATTATTGAAGACAATTGAAAAACGTCAACATAACCAAAATTATCAATAGTGAAGCAACTTCACACCGTGAACAGAAAATTATCAATTGTGGAGCAACTTCGCATTGCGAGCGGACACCCATCAAGATTATTATTATTATTAATATATATATATATATAAACCAATTCAAAATATAAAATAAAAAAAACAAAAGCATTTTTGCGAACCAACTTTATGCTGCGAATGAAATGTGTTAGCTGCGAACACTTGTAGATTATTATTAGTAATATTATATCATTTTCAAGATCATCTGTGACAAGTAAAGGGATTAAGGGAAATCCGAATCTGAAGAAATCACAAATTTAAATATTTTTCCCAAAAAATTGTTTATAAAAATTGTTATTTTTAATTTATTAAAAGTTTTGTGACTAAAACTTACTCCCGCTATAATTTAAAACACTTTTAGCAAACAAAAATGTTATAGCGTACATTACGATTTTTGGCAATTTGTTCACCTAATTTTTTTATAACAATGAAATGGATTACTCAAATTATTTACATTCTTCTAGTCCCCTTGAGTTAATCTAAAGCGATTTAAAATTGTAACGTGGATTTGAAGGAAGTCCACGTTCAAGACAATAGTGCTAGGGATTCATAAGTTTTCGACCTCCAGGCCTCGACTCAATTAGATTAAGGAAGCCAAACCATTGTAATTTTTCTTCTTAAATTTGGGAGAACCTTGTCAGGATGAATGTCACTTTGTGTATTTAGTTGTTTTGTGGAGAGAAAGCCGGTCTTTCGAGAGAACGATCCACGGGCCGGAACTTCGGGAGGACGAGCAAGTATCACGCTGAGGACGGCCAGGTAGGAAGATAGGAGCATCACCATCAGCGAGTTGGAACCTAGAAGGACACAGTTTCCAAGTGTCTAGAGTGGATCTGTCAAAATACACAAACAGACGACGTTCCTGCTACGTCTACACGGTAGGCTTAGCCTAGCGCACTGAGCCGCATAGGCTTAGTTAAGTCGCGTAACTCAGCTACACGCTGTACTTAAAACTGCGGTGAAATCGTGCGGTAAATTTAAAAGCCGCAGTACACAATGCCTTAAAATCCTGCATATTTATCTAAAATAAAGATTCGGACTATCATTTTAGAGCAAATAATTATAAGTATCGTGCATATGTAGAAAAACTTGTCTCAATATTCACAAATAAAAAAGTTGATATATTTGAAATAAATTTATCATTTATGTCAGGCCTTCCCAAGTAGAAGAGCGCTTTCCCAAAACAGATGTTTCGCCATCTCTACCAACGCTACTCCACGGTGCCTTTTAACTAAGATGACTGAAGGAACAGTGCGGAGTAGCGCTTGAAGGGGTGGCGAAACATCTGTTTAGGGAAGGCGCTCCCCTACTTAGGAAGGTCTGATTTATGTAATTGATTTATGTATTTATGCAAAAAAATCAAGAGGTTGTTACCATTCCTTCTTTTGCTCTATTAAGATTAATTTGGAAAAGTCTAATAAGGTTAAATTAATGTCAGTAAATTGATTCAAAAAATTAATTATTTTTTATTAAAAATCAATTAAATAATTCAATTCAAATGGATTTATTAATTTCCTAACACTTCTTATCTCCAATGGCCATCAATAAGCATGAGAAAACTGAATATCATTCGAAAATACGGCCAAGAAACCATTCCTATCAGTGAAATTTAAGTCTATCAGTGGCGAAGCTGGGCTATCGGATGCGCTTAGCACATCCTCGACTAAGTACAGTTTTTACTCGGCTCAGCTCACTAGACTAAGCTTACTGCGTAGACCAGCCCTGCCCAGGCCTGGTGTAGATGAATCATCCGAGTGCTTGCAGCAGGGCGACCACGAACGTGCAGGGCATGGCAGTCACGAGACTCAAGTTCCAAGTCGGTGGGTGACACAAGGCCCAATAATGGTACAGCGCAAGAGTCAATCAACGGTCGGGTCAGCCCACCGATGTCAACCAATAGAGTCGCGGGTCGAGTGACTTCATTAGTCAGCGCAAGCAAACCAACACGGCGTCCAACCGTACTACTCTCGTGAAGGGAGGAATATGTGAGTTGCCCAAATTGCCTGCCTGCACCTTGGAACAAGGCAGGCTAGCTGTCAGCACTCGTGGCTTGGTCGTTTGCGTGAGTGAAACGTTATAAACTGAACGCTCACGATACAGCGTGACCATAAAGTAACCCTAAAGCGACCTTAAAGTAACCTCAGAATAAAATTAATAAAAGCAATAAAATTAATATTTAAATTGTTGCAATTAGAATTGTACTTTACATTATTTTACGGGGTTTAGTACGATTCACCTAACTATTGGTTTCTCAGATAAAAAACTCCGACTCGGTAGAAATTCCTTTTATTACCATTTTTTATGTAAGAGTAACTAAATGTTGGTTTAAAACAAAATGACGGGACTCTCGTATTCCAGGAACTTAGGTGAGTTCTTACTTAAATTAGTACGAAACGAAGAGACGCTTCTGCTAGAGATGCACTGGTTTTTATAGTGGGGTTTATTTCATAGGAATAAGAGATGGGTTTTGCGTTGATTGGTTTAAAAGTCTGGGAAGTTGGAAGTCTTTCAGATTTAAATTAGAAAATAGAATATGGCATGGGGGGTTTAGGTATAATGGATATGTATTTATTAGAAGTAAGTCTGGTTATTAATTGGTAACTAAAGATGCGAAATTTTGGGAGTGGGGAATGTTAATTGGTATATTAAAGATGCGTGTCTTAGGAGTAGGGGATATTCTGATTGTTTATTTGGCTTCCAGATTTAGAAGAAACGAAATTATGGTGTGGGGAGTACTGGAAAATGTGGTGGGAGGTAATAAGTGGAGGAAAATGATACTGATGTGGATGGTAGAGGAAATGGGAATAATAAGAGTGGGAATTTCCTATTGTTTCGTTGGCTTTTAATAAATGTGGAATATATAGGGTCGTTTAAGAGCAGGAAAAGATTGGGAAGTGTGACGGTTTACTTGAGTGGAAAAATTTTAATGGTAAAAACCAGGATAAAGATGCGCATTTTAGGAGTAGGGGATATTAAAGATGCGTGATTTTAGGAGTAGGGAATGTTCTGATTTCTTATTGGGTTTCTAGATTGAGAAGCAACAGAAATATCGTGTCGGGTACTGGACAGAGAAGTGGTAAGAGGTGATATCATTATTAAATGGCGGGAAATGATATTTGTGTGGATGGTAGAGGGAAATGACCTCTTGATTTTTGTTTACATGTGTAGCCGTGCATATTCAGTGTCCGTGTATAATGCATTCACACGCATACTGCGATATGCCTTGCCAGCGACTCTTCAGAACGAATTTAATAAATTAAATTAAACTAATTAACTCATTATTTTCCTTTCTAGGAAATAATTTGTCTAGATTGACTTTCGGAAAGATTCTGCTCGTGACTCTTGGTCCTTACTTAAATCACCAAATCGCATTGTTCGTTCTTAAAATTAGTTATTATTTTCTTATTATTCTTAGTAGTCATGGTAACAGATAACTCCGGATTGCATTGCGACATCGTTCTCTTCGGAGACGTCTAGATCGGTGCATTCTGGTTTCACTTAGGTCAGGCTCTCAGTTAACTTCCGATTAAAAATAAAATAGATTTAACTGACCAGGGAATTTTGGTACCCGATCGTAATACCCCCCTTACTTAGAAGCGTTATCGTCCTCGATAATTCCTGAAACCATGGACCAGTAAACCTACCCTTAACTTAAGTTAGCTTAATTTGAGAGTGTGGGCCTTAGAGTATCAATTACATGTCAGGTTAGGATGAGTTACTTGAATGGTCTATTTTTTATACTCAGAATATAATTTGAGGACATGCATTTGATTTACAGGTAAAATCTATTGCATTGTGTTTTTGTAGGCATGTGTCGGAAAAGAGGAATAACTTGAAGTTTAATTAAGTGAGCTGTTACTGAAAAACTTGATTTTATCTCTAAAGGGTAAGTATCTTTAAGGTAAGTATGGATTATAAAAGATTCTCGTGAAGCCAGGCCTCGCAATGTTCATCGCAGCCTGGGGGATCAATAATGAGAATCGATGGCAAGTTATCATATTCCCCAGAAGAACTTTATCGAACCCACGTTCAGATTATGCTTCCGTTCGTCTATACAGGATTCCTTTTTCATGCAGCTGCAGATGTGATAGGTGAACATCCCTTCTCCAGGGTGCCGATCCTTTGTCTTAATGTTGATTTAAAAGAGGGACTCGTAAAGCTGTCAGTCAGTTCTTCACGATGTCCGACCAAAGCGACGACGAAGTGCAGTGCCTTCGGGATGACTTCCAGTGACGTTGAAGTGTTGTCCGGAATTCGGTCAGTGGTTGGGAAGTGGTGACGCCTATAAAGTTCGAGACTGGGTCAAACAGGAGCACCTGTAACAAACAAACTATCAAGAAATGTCCTTAAGGTGTGCAGTGTGAGTCCCCCAAGTGTAAATGACACTAGTACTAGTGGAGACAGTGCAGGAATTCGAGAAAAATATCTTTGTGCTGCAAACCTTTTTCCGTTAAGGTCATTAGACAGTAAACTTGAGCCGCGGGGCAACGTTCCCTTGTTTTCTGCTTCAACCTGGCCAGCAACTTAGTTCCATAGGCCGTGGACAGCCTCTTCAGCTCCTGAACCGGGGGCATCTATGGAGCTTCTAAATTCAATGGTTAGAAGACACTCAAGGCTAACGGTGCCCGAGATTCCGTCCTCGAGTGCTTCAGAGTTTGCAAGAATATTTTCAAAGCGGCCCTTGTCCTTGTCTGGAAGGTGACCCGTTCAGCGCAAGGTGATCGGTGTGGAGGTGGCCGAACTTATAACAAATTTGGCAATAAGGATCTCCAAGCTAGAGGATTTGGGAGGAATCCACCTTTTGTCGATATGAGGGCTAAAAATGGAAAGGCTTCATGAGGAGATTTTTTCAATTTTTTCCACCTTGGTAGGGCTGACTCCAAACACATCTTGGAGTATCGTATCCAAACTGCCGGACCATCGCAGGAGGTCCGGCTAATATGAGAATTCTTCTCATATTTTCCTGCATGGCGATGAGGAATCGGATCCTGAATGCTCAGGAAGTTTTAAACGCTCACGGGTTTTGTGTGGGGAGAGTTTGAAGGTAAGGTTTTATTTGCATATTATACATTTATTCTTTCCCAAAAAATAATTTTTTTTCATTTATTTTATTTTCCAGAAAATCGTTAAAGTGTAAAAATTTAAAAAAAATTAGTTTTACTCTTAGTCCCTTTTTTTTATTTTTTGTTCTATTACTATTTGTAAATTATTGGATTTATGTGAGGCGCCAAAATTGGTTCTGGATAAGACAATTTCTGGTGAGTTAAGTTCAAGTTTTAATGATAATAATTTTTTCAATATAAATGCTTTGCGTAAAAATGCGAACATGTTTATCGTAAGATTTTTAAAATTCCTTCAAAAATTCAAGCAGTAAAAATTTTTAATTGTTTCAATTTTGCAAAAAAATTTTTACAGTAAGTAGGAAATATCTTGTAAACAACTTAATGCTATTTGTTATTTAATTCGTTGATGAGATATAATTTTATAGATAATTAATATTGCGTGTAATTAATCAGTAAATTTACTTTTGATTCCAGAGTCGTAATTTGACACTATCTGGATAGCGCTTGGAAGGTTGGTATGTTCGCGGTCGGATCGCGGAACGCAAGGTAGCTTGGGATGCTTCACCCCTTCTCAAGCTCCGTGATCACATGGTTCCAAGAGCATCGAGGGAGTGAAGGTACGGAACACCTTATTTCGACCTTTTTACTTTATTTAATAGTTAATAGTTTACGAAAAAATTGTTATCCCCCCTTTTCCTTTTAAAAAAATTTCTTTATTCCTTTATTCGATTTGGAAACCGTCAAATAATCCTTGGGATGATTTCATGGTTTTAGCAATATGAAAAAAATTTTAAAAACCTTATTTGTATCATGCTCTGATTTTATTTCCGTTTACAATAATCAATTCATTCTCTCCCAAAATTCCATTAACCAGTTTTTGTTATTTTACAGGACAACCAAGCTTAGTGCTTTTTGGGCTCGAACCACCGTTCTGCAAAGACCAGAGCTGTTCCTGGCGGCCGGTTCCGGTCGTTGCTGAAGCAGGGTGTTTTCGGGCTTCGTGGAATACGCAAGTGACTAAAGAGTGTAAACAAGTTTGATTTAGAGGTGACTAATCTGTTAGTTGTAGGCTATAAGTTAGTGGATAAAAAAATGAAAGTTACTCTTTAGATCATAAGAAAAATGACACTTTTATAATGTATTTTAATGGAAATTAAATTTAAAATTTTGGTTTGCATATTTTATATTATGTACTATTCTTTG